>CAEFZY010015840.1:0-39587 GCA_903066815.1 Brachyrhaphis roseni
TATATATATATATATATATATATATACACACACACATATACATATGAGGATTAAATGCTTGTGCATCAGCAGTGTTTGCTTTTTTAAGGAGAGAAGAAATTTTAAGCCCCATAAATCTCCATTTACTTGTAATTTTGAAATGATTCTAATTTACCATAAATACTTGATGAGCCTTGATTTGCTGTCTTAATCTAACAGTGCAGTTGCATATTGGTAAATCATCAGTCTTAGCTATCTGACCAAATAGAGTTTTTAAAAATGATTTGCTGTGAAAGATACTATAAAAGAATGAAAAACATTTTCAGGCCCCAGCAATAGCATTGTTTTAGGTTAAAATTAAATGCGCCACTGATGAAGTTACTTCTCAATGTTTCAGAAATAATTTGAGTAAATAAATTCAGGGACTTTGGTCTTTTTGTATTGGTAATTTCCACTTATTTTCTTATTTTAAACTTTAATATTTCAACTGTCATTGGTGATACTGCCCTTATCTGTGGTCTTTTTAATTCATCATGTTGTGTAACCATATAAGAAATGTTTTTAATGATTAGAACTGGAGGAGGACATGACTCAGAAATTTAAATCTTTGTTTTTGTGGTACAATTTTAAAGGTACATCTTCATCAGTCTTTTCATAAGTTCTTTTTAACAGTGTATATAATTTTCTCTGTCTTTCTCTCTTTACACACACACACATCTATGTACATATATATATTTTTTTACTTTTAAAGCCTGTTCTTGGTATCCAGTCTTCAGAGAATGTAGGGCTGTTCTCTACTTCTTTCCGTTTTCATTTGCATGTGGCGGTAAAGGAAGAATTAAACCAACGAGAGAATTTATAGGAAAAATCTTGTCTAACTGTTCATGATCGGAGTAGAACAAATCTGCAAATTTTCAATGGTATATTTTGTCCAGGCATGTGACATACATATGAAATTCGGAGTTCAATTGAGAAGAAGAAATAAGTGGGTGAATCAATGCATTCCCACTTCTTTTTCACATGCAGTGCTTGAGTTACAGCTGCTCAACAAACTTACCAATGATGACATTTCTAATTTACTCTACAAATTTCCAGCTTTATGATCAGTGAACGGCCCTAGCATATCTGGCTGTTATGTGCTGAATCATTTGAAAATTGTACCAGTTTGGTCATTTCAGCTTCTTCAGCTTCTTGTCTATAAATATTGATGTATGTAAAATACCGTCTCGTTCCTCCTATTAAATTCAGCTGTAGCAGTCATAAAGCATCTTTGCCTTGCCGCTGGGGTCCAATCTGCCTTGCTGTTTGCACTGTATTCACAGTGAGTCATCTGTAAGGAGAAGTGTCCTTGCTCCTCGGCCTGAATGTTATCAGAGAGTTTTTACGGCCCAGAGGGGCGAGACTACCGCACAGCTTCTTCACTGTTCACTCGTTTCTTTCTCCATCTCTGTCACTCTCTTAGGTTAATGCAAATGCATACTCCATGTCCTTCCGTCTCTATTTTAGGACTCTCCTCACTTGCATTGACTTGCTACGCTGGGGGCTGGCAGGATCAGGGAAGGTGGAGTGAATGGAAACAAAATGTAAGAGCTCTCGCACTCACCCTACTGTCTTGGGCGTATTCTCTACACACAATCTTTGAAAAGGTGAACAAAATAGCTGGAGATCCTTCATAGTGGTCTGAATGTGTTTGACTTGAGAAGAAGACGTAATCCATCCTCAAAACCCCCGGAGGCTTTTGAGGGAAGCCATGACAGCGCTGAGCTTTTTAAACAACTTAGCTATAAATAACCTCTTAACACTACAAGGCGCTGGATACCAGAAAGGGCTTTTTCCTCTGAAAGACATTTCTGAATAACCAGACAAGGTGTTACTCCTATAGATGTTGCCACATACAGTAGGTCAGCTTTTCATGAAAGTTCCCTCAGACTTGTCAGGGAGAAGGATGCAAAGCCGCTGGATTGTTACATTGCTGTATCAAAATGTCTCATTTGCCATTTGTGTATCACGATGCAAGATTTTATAAAACCAGAAAAGTCCATATATCACCGAGACAGAGCAGAGCTAAGTTTAGGGGGGGTTTCAAAGTTTTGATGGATGACTACCACTTTATGGAGGCAGCATATGATTGAGGGCATCGCAGAAAAACACACACATAAACTCTTAGTCTCTAAATTGAACTTTTGCACACAATTTCCATGAATAACTGCATAGCTTATGGGTATGGGGTTTCAAATGTTAGAGGCAGGCAGAACGTTGGTTTCTAAGTCACCTCACAGAACAGCTCTGCTTTATGCTCCCCTGAATGGGTTTCATCATGGCCTGTTGATTATTTAACATGTTTAATTTGACCAGGTTTGTTTGAAGGTGCACAGTTCCTCTCAGGGTTGGTTCTATCATAGACATACATGGAGAAAACTCATTTCTGAAAGTGAAACTTAAGTCATTAACTGAGTTATTGACACCCTGAAAGAAGGGTGGTTGGACATAGAGTGACATATTCCAACGCATTTGTAGAAAATTGAGTGGTAGGAAAAGGTACATGAGCAATCGAAATAACCACAGCTTGTAGATTATTGTCAAACAAAATCCATTCATTTGGTGGAGCTTCACAATCAGCAGACTGGGGCTGGAGTCAGCACACCAAGAGGCTCCACACTGATGAGTGTTACAAATATCACATTCTTCATGTCAAGCATCTCCTCAAAAATAGAACATGTCAGAAGCTTCTTAACTGGGCTAAGGAGAAGAAAAACTGGACTTTTGGTAACCGGTCTAAAAGTCCTGCTTGCAGATGAAAGTAAAGTTTGTATTTAATTTGGAAATCAAGGTCGCAGAGTCTGGCGGAAGAGTGGAGAGGCATAGAATTTATGCTGCTTGAAGTCTGGTGGGAAGTTTCCACAGTCTGTGATGATTTGGGATGACATGTGATACGCCGGTGTTGGTCCGCTGTGTTTTCTGAACATTTCAGAGCACTTCATACTTCCTTCTGTTGGTTTTATTTCCCAGAACTGGACTTGGGATCTCCCCACACTGCCAAAGAGACCAAAAGCTGCTTCAGTGGTGTTACTGCGCTTGATTGGCCAGTAAAAAGGCCGTAGAGCGTTTAAAGATTAGATGAAACATCAGAACCAACAATGCAGATGACCTGAAGGCCGCTATCAAAGCAACCTGCTTTCAATACACACCCGCAAAACCACAGGCTGATCAACGCATTGTTGCAGTATTGCAGTAATTTATGCCAAAGGAAGCCCAACAAGATACATGGCAAATCCAGCAGGCCCAAATTAACTCTGTCACATTTTATTTCAACACTTAAAGTGTCTATATGGGTCCACACCAAAAAGTGTTCATGTAACTCTTTTTGAAGAGTTGGTACCTTAACTCTAATAAAGAGTCAAATATCAAATATGTCTGGAGATAGTCTTTTAGCACTAAGTAACACTAACTCGGTGTTAGATCTTAAATATTAACTCTCCCAGAGTATTTTTTTTAACTACATAAAAATTATTTGTAATTAATATCAAATAGATATACATTTTATTATGTCAAACTTTTAAAAATTCTTTGGAAAATAAACATTTAATGAAGACGCAATTATTTTCTGAGATGCATTTATTTCAAAACGTATCATAATTAGAAAACATGTAACAACGTGGAATAATGTACACTTTTATGTTATACATGTCGCTTTCATTCAAACATTGCTTATCAAAAGGTCTGAATATCAGCTGTGCAATACAAAAAACTGTATAATTAATATGCTTTTCTTCAATACAGTATGTATGAAATTGTTCAAAGTACAAGGTGGAGAAAGTAATGCATGTAGTTCATGTAATATTATGTAGTAAGTTTTGTGCATAGAAATGAACATATTCTTGCCTCTGTGAGAGCACAAACATGTGACTGACAGCCACCGTAAAAAGTAATCACCAACTTTGATTTTTGACCCGTCGCCAAGTCTATTTAAAAACAAAAAAACATGAGTTTTTATTGTGAAATGTTGCTCGTAAAAGATATACATTTTTAACTGTTTATTTTCTTGGGGAGGGAACAACATTCCATACTTTCAAACCAAAATTTTTTTATGCAGTAGAGGCAGTCTTGCTTAGTTCAAGTGCATGGTTAAGTGATGATGCTCAAGTGTTTATAAGTGACTGTGATGCAAAACTACAATGGCAGTATACGAGGCTTCCATACAGGCAATTGATCCTTAAGTGGTTTTTATAACAAGACTGAACATCCTCTGTCCTCAACGTGGATGTTAGCACTTCCACTGGAAACACACAGGTCTGTGTATCTACATATACACCTTTCTTCAGCTGTACTGGTAATGGTAATTTAGAGCGCATGTCAGTGTGAAATACATGATCCAACATTTAGAATGTTAGAGTTTCTGTCTGCAGCAGACTTCCTTATCCTTTGTTTGGATTTAGTATCATGCCTCACATGAGTGATAATCAGAGTGAGGCTTTCTTTTCACAAATATGTTTTGACAAAGCTTAATAAAAGTGCTGGCATTGCTGTAGATGGAAATTGAAGGCACACACACACACAATCTGCTAGAGTAATCCCTTAAATTTACACTTATTTTAGTTCACCTGTTGCAAACTAAGAGTCAACTCTTGATGCAGAATGTCACCATTTATAAAGTATGTTGAATTGGTTCGCTGCCTCCCATCATACCCAGCAAGGATCTGACTGGAAAAATGTGACAGGGAAATTCAGCGTAGTATGTAAAGACCCATCGTAGATGCTTTAGTAGATTGTTGCAAGGGTGTGTAATCAGTTTAATCAGTTTTTACATGATCGTCATGTACATTCAAGCATTTTCAACTCCAGTTTTCATCCACATTTTAAAGGGATGAATGTTAGGTTGTTTGGCCCCTCTACTGATGGTACTAGAAGTGGGTTAGTGTTGGATGTGTAATGCCATGAAATGTTTTTTTTAATGTCTAAATCAGTCATAGTTGTCAGTATTATCATGGCTTTGTTAAAATACATAGAAAATTGTCAAAAGCTATTTCTGCAACCTGATGTTTTACTCAGACTTAAGCACTGTTAAGATTTTCTGTAGCATCAAAAATTTTATTAGAAGTAATAGTAACAACTTTTTTTTTTGCAATTTTAGTCACATAGTTTATCTCATTGATGTTCTCGTTGCTGGAGTTTTTTGGCAACTGCCCTTTGTTGAATGATGTCACTGAGGAATTGCAATCTGCAGCCTGACACAGAGTGTATCCTGCATTCAGACGGTGAACTGGTAATATTGTTTTATATGAATTCTTTTGAAGTCCAGTGAACAGCATGCTTTCTCTAATCATTTTATTTTAAAGGTCATATATCTTAATTCACCTGCTGAATGAATGCTTGTCAGACCGCTTCAGCCAAAAAGTCTAATGTTATTAATTTGGCAGTCCTGACAATTGTATGCAGACCTTTGCTTATAATGCTAATAGACTGGTAGCAACTTTACAGGCATGTAAAAATGAACTTATTCACAGAAAAAGAGTCTGGAAAACACTTTAATTAGATCCAAGTCTTAACAGGTGTGGGGAAAAATGTCTAGAAAAATGAAGAGATTTATACATTTATTTATTTTTCTATATATATAAATTATAGTTGCTCTAAGTTTGCTTAAATGCCAAATAAGTAGCCCTTTACCAAACTCAAGGAAAACTACAACTAAAGAAAGGCAGCATACATCAAATAAAACCTTACCAGATATGTTTCCTAATCAAAGTTTGATTAGAAACTTTGATTAGAAAAAGTTTATAATCAAAGTTTAGGAAAAGTTTCTAATCAAAGTTTCTAACCAACTTTTGATTGTGTTTTCTAATCAAAAGTTGGAAAACATAAGTTGTGTTCTTCTGCATGGGCTAAGAACAAAGTTCAAAACGTCTTTTTAGCCATTTTTAAGTTCAAAATACACCAAAATGTACAAATTAATGCTGTTTGTTCTTAAATATATAGAATCCCTACTTCTGTCTGCTGAGTAGTATCTGACAAAATCCTCAGTTTTTAAAACTGAAGTCAAAAAATACGGGTTTAATGGTAAGATCATCTTAAAATGTTTAACAGTGTTAATCTTTTGTTCATTCACAGCTGTGCTTGTATGATTCCACAGTTCTCTGTTCTCGTGTGCCAGCCATACCGGTCCTCAGTCGAGGTCCAGGATAGATTCTCCCAGCCAGACTCGATAAACACGCATTCATAATATCATTAGAGCTCGTTGACTGACTGTAATTGCAGAAAGTGAAATGTCAGAAAACATTAAAGAACACGAAGTCATCAAGCATTCATGAAGGAAGGTAAATTTAGTAACTTCAGATACTAATGTAAATTTAAGAATGTAAGTAAATTAAAAGTGCAAATTTACACACACTTAACTATGTATGTTATGTTTAGACTCCATAAGTGAAATGCATTTGCATGTCTTGTTTAAGCTCACACCTCGACAGATGAAATGTTAGAGCTGAAAGAAAAAGGCAAGTCAACTGAAACAAGTGTTTTTGAGACGCCGTCCTCCACTGTGTACTCACAAAGTCTCACTTTAACCTCTGCTGTGCCCATGTGGACCCACGAGAGAAAAACGCCCACTCCAGGCTGAAACTTTGTGACCTGTTGCTGGTATACCTTTCCCCCAGTGGCTCTTCTTTATTTCTAGCAAGTGCTTACTTTGGAAGCGAGTGGGAGAGAAACGGATACCGTGGTTCAGCCTGTAAATACTCCCAACAATTGCAAGTGCTACCCTGAATACATGGTTACGTTTTGAACTCTGATATTGTGAACACAGAGACCTGAATAGAAGCACTTTTTTCAGGAGCAGGAAACCTCCCCCCCATCCCCGATGGGAGGTCAAATAAAATGTCTTCCACTGAATCAGTTTAAATCCTGCCTGATCACGTCATTTTCAGCAAGGGTGGAGCATTTTGTAACGGTTGTATCGACTAGAAAACTAAGCGTGCTCTGCGGCTGAGCGGTTGAGGGTACGTTGATAAAATTTCTCCTCACTTCCGCCGAGGGACACAAGTTGCCTTTTTCACCTCCCTGAGGTGAGGAACCCATCTACTGAGACCTTGCTCCTGCAAAACGCTCAACTACTTCTAATTAAGACCTACTTTGCACAGGAGATTGCAATATGATGATGACACAGGAAGTGGGCCAGCCATACAGTGCAGAAACAATAATTAGGTACACTCATTGGTTGATTAGATGCAGATATAACAGTTTTGCTTCACCAGGTCCAATGTGGTGCAAAAAATGAGTTCATGAATCAGAAAAGCCTTTAGTTTTCAGGCTGTTGTACTGTCATAAAAATGACATACACTACAAGGGATGACTGATTCAGTGGGAAGAGCAGTTGTCTTGGTATCCAAAAGTTGTGAGTTTGATCCCAGCTTCATCTTATTGCATCTTGACGTGCCCCTGTGCAAGGCACTAAATCTGATTTTGCCCACTGATCTGTCTGAGTGTGATTGACTGAGTGTGGCTCTCACTTAAAGGAAAAATATAAGTTGCTTCTTATTCAACTCCACCTACTTTTCAAGTTTTGTAATATGTCAATGGTGTGTAGAGCAGAACTGAATAATGCTTCATACACGTTAATAAGGACGCTCTGTTGTAAAGACTGTCTATGTAGCATGTGCAGACCGATTCAATAAATTACATTACTAAAAAGTACATTTATTTCAGGAACTTTATCATTAAGTGAACCACAATGTATAGATTAACTACACACACATAGATGTTGATGATTTTCCATGTACACAAAAATAAAATATGAGATTTAAAATTAGAAAATTACAGCAGATCATTAAAAAAACCCCCAAATATTTAATAATAGAAATGTTGGCTTAATAAAAGATATGTTTAATACCTGCTTAGAGGTTTTTATTTTTGAAAGGTACTTTTAATTTGACAGACAGGGCTCATGTGAATGCATGTTCCAATGTACTGAGTATGACTTTATAAGTCTTTAGTTCTGAAATTTGGCTATGTAAAATGTTGCTAAGTAAATAAAAGTATGTCACGCATTATTATTTTAGTTTCACGAGGGGCCAGACTTTCTTATATCATGATAAATCATTTATCCTAAATGGGGATGGAAACCACAGTCAGTGGAAATAGGGTGTCATGTAAATATTTTTGGGAACAATATGCCGTTAAATTCATTCATGCATACGTTTCAAGGATGTTTTTGTAATTATTTATTGAGATAATATTTCTAAGAGAGATTCACTGATATACAATGTTTAGATTGAAGGCTATGAAATGCTGCATCTTCTGGAACAAAATAGAAGTTGCATCATGTGGGAACAAAATTCATCCCTTCAGAGTTTTGAAGTAGTGAATGCTACTTGAAGCTACTAAGATGCTGCTTTTTAAATTTAGGATATGCATTAATAATAAGCTTTTTGTCTCAGTTAAATGTTAACATTTAACAGTTAATGGAGACAAATGTTAAATATTTTGACAAAATATTTAAACAGTTTAAGGAGCTAATAAACACATTTTGAGAAAAACACAGTTACTGAAGCAACGAGTTTTGGAGAGGAGCGATTTACATCAGCCAAAATGTTATATTGACTAACTGGAATATATTGATAAGACTGGACAATAAATTATAACCAGTGCGTATTTCTTTAATAAAAGCATATGTATTAGCATATGCTTTTGTTGACCAAATAACTACTGCTGTAAATTCATAGAATGGCTTCACACTATTAGTCAGATTTAGGTCATCACAGGATTTCCATCGCAGCATGCTTGTCTTTCTTGCGACCAGTTTATGCTCTTCTAAGCATTCACAGCACTCATGGTGTCAGTGCTGGGAGCGCAGAGGGGTTTGATACACCACGATAAATCTTAGTAGCGAAACAACACTACTTTGGACAGACCCAGAATTTTTACTGTCCAAAATAAAAAAAAAAAAACATTTTAGGGTGTCCTCTTGAACCCCCCTCCCTGAAACTGCAGTTATATTAGTATAACGAGGTGGAAAATGTAATTACTCCACCCAGAGAGAGCTTTGGTCTCTCTGGGTGGAGTAAGAAGCCTCAAGTGCTACTCAGGCAGGATTCACTCACACGAGGGTGTGAAAAACAACAGGCGAGTGACCCTGCTATTTGTGGAGGAGCACAAACCACAGAGGACCACTCCGCATGTCAAAAATCTGTCATATGGACAGACATTTACTTATGCAGAGTGACCCGTATCTTCAGGGCAGGACATGCCACAAGGAAGGCTTTTTGTTAATAAACACTGTCGCTCTTCACTCAAGCAGTTCAAACAGGATTATACTGAGGATCTTACTCACACACTTCAAATGCTTGTTTTTATTCATTATTGTCCTTTTGATTCTTTTGTGGTGGCAGCGTTAAGTTTCCACTTTCAAAGCTTGGTAACTGTAATATATTTGGATTGTTTTCAGCAGATCATGGTGGGATTTGATGAGAAAGTTTTCAGAGACTAAACAAAAAAAGTGACCTTTCTTATTCCAGATTGAGACTTTGCTGTTTTTTTTTTTTTGTTGTTACTAATTGACGATATCCAAAGCACAAATTATTTATCAAATAAACTATATAAATCAAATCTTAAATCATATTCCAGTTATGTTGGTGTGAATAGAAAACCTCGGTTGTGCTTTTCAGACTGACATTTCTGCACATGGACATCATGTGTTGGATTTGGCGTGACTGTCAGTGACTTATGCAAAGCCCCCACTGACTGTAGCATCTGTAAGAAGCGGCAGAATAAGTTGCCAGTAGATTTACTGAATATAGCACAGCTTAAGCTAAAAAAAAAGGAAAAAAAAAATCTTGGTCAGCGAAGCCTTCTGTAGCGCTCTTTCATAATTGGGCTTGAAAAGCATAATCCCAATTCACTGCTCTAAAATTTTACATGTCACATCTACTCTTACATCACAAGCTTCCTGTAGAAATTCCTCACTGAGTTTGAAGAAGGACTGCAGAGGGAGAGCTCAGACTCCAGCAAGATTGAGCATATGGCAAATATCATTAACTCAGAGTCGAAAAACCACAAGAGAGATCGCCTAATACGGTACATGTGAACATGCTGTGTGTGTTTCTTGATACTTGAACGTTGTGAGCTTTAACGTGCCATGTTCAGAAATTTTGCCTGATGCGGGTTGAAAGAAGCCCAACGTGCCTCTTTCATCTGCTGTCTGTCAAGTCTTGGGTAAAATCATCAATCCAGCAAGTCTTTTGGTGACCTTCAAACCAGAGTCCTCCGGGGCAACAGACGCACTAATTAAAGGTTTGCTCCAAATCTTTACTTGGTAATGCAGCTCCCAATACTTCTGGCTCAAGTATAAGCTTGATATGCTGAGATAGAACTTGGGGAGATGATAAATAATGCCATAACATGTTTTCTGCTTTACTTCCAGTTATAACTTTCGCACGTCAGCTGATGAAAATGGGCATCATATTCTCTCTAAATATCTAGATGTCATAGACTTTCAGAGTAAAATACCAAATATTATTCTACTACATTCTCTATTTTTGTCCAATAGATTCACAGCTTCTGGCAAAAAGTGTCTCATTCACATTTTTCAGGTTGTAACCACAAACTAGTAGAGCATGTCTGTGAATCAGAAGAAAAGCTATGCATGTTTTTTTTTTATTATTATATATTTTTTTTTTAGCATTTTTACAACTAAAAACCAAACATTTAGATATTCACTGGCATTTTTCTGCCTCTATTCTTATACAACTGTTTTAACCAACTACTGCTTAATCAACACCAGTGTACATATTAAATCCAGTCCTGTAAAGACCTCAGATGTGTGTTAGAGAACATTAGTGAACAAGCGGCATCATGAAGACCAAGAAATTCAAATGGGTTAGAGAGAAAGTTGTGGAGAAAAGTAGCGTTTCTTCACAACAGTACCCCAAACTATTAGCCTCTGATAGTTCTCTGTCAAACCACCAAAATGGAAAAAGAATGACAGAGCTATAAACTTATAAACCTTCCAAACTGGTAGAGTGGGCGATGGGAGCACTAATCAGAGACCAAGAGGCCCATGGTAACTTTGGAGGAGATGCAGAGGTCCACAGTTCATGTTGGGTAACCTGGCAACAAGAAAACCATCGGCCATCCACCCCACAAAAATGGTATTTATGTAAGTGTAGCAGGGAGAAAGTGATTGTTCAAAGAAAGCCATTGATGAAAGAATGCCATGAAATGTATTTTTGCAAAAGTCTACTATAGCTGTACAACAGCCCTAAAAATACAGCGGGAGCTTCTGCAAAATGATTTACATAAAACATTCCAACACATGATCAATGATGGAATGACCCAGTCAAAGGTTAGGCCTAAATCCAATTGGAAGTCCCCGGCATGACTTGAAATTTAAGCTGGTAGAGACAAATATTAAAAGACTTGCTGCTGTAACTGGAAAGAAATGTGGTTTTGCTAAGTATTGACTGGTGAGAGATGAATGGAAATGCAAAACCACACTTTTCAGACTTCACACTTTTCATAAAATAATTTACATCCATGTATCACATTTTTTGACTTCACAAAAATACACAATTTTCTCTTGGTCTGTCGCATAAAAAGCAACGTTTCAGGGATACCAATACTTTTGCCGGGCTCTTTATATCTAGACCAGAAGGGCTGCATGTGTTATCACGCTCTGAAGATAAAATTGTGAGACTGGGGCAGTAGAAGCTCTGGATAAGGCCATGTCACAAGCTCCACTAAAAGGATTTCCTGCCACATTCCTGGGGCTTACCTAAACTTTGAAGTCAGCCATGGCAGTATGATATAGCATGTGCTCATAAAATAGGACGCCATGCACGCAGTCCCATCAGAAAGCAATCTGGTTTGTTCACGCCGAGAATGTTGCACTACTTCTTCCGCCATCTGTGCAGTGTACTTCCAAATTATATTTTCATTATGCAAGATGTCAGAGTGTGTTAGTGTCTCTTAAATTATCAATGTGCAGTTCCTAGAAAATATTACTTGCAGCTAGGATATTATATCTCTAGCAAGTCCTGTTGTGATTGGAGTTATGCATGTAGTACGCGATGCAAATAGGATTGAGGAAGCACATCAGCACGCAGAATTGTGTGTGTAAAGAATGAGTAGAACTTACAAATTAAAATGATTTATGCAGTATTTAATTCCGTTCTCTTCCAATTTATTAAAAAGGAAAGATAGATTCTAAACTAATGGTAATTCATTGACTTTTTTTTTTTTTTAATTTGTAACTCCAAAGCACAAAAAAACACAAAGAGGATTAAAAAATAGCAAATTATGTAAGGATGTTTAGCTTAGGTAGCACTGAATTGCTTGAATAATTAAATTATGTTTAGGGGATAACATCCAGTTACTTTGGATATGCTTTAATACTTTATCTTGTTTTTAAGCAATAAAAACCATCACATAAAGTTAGAAAAGTATTTTTTCTTTTTTTTTTTGGCATCAGTGATTCTTAGCAGTAGATCTTATACGGCTCACAACCCCATTTACTTCCATTTATAGAGGTGCCACATTCGTAAGGAAAATGCATTTGTAGGTTGAGCAGTTGAGTATGTAGCTTGCACCAATCCTCTGTGCTAATGCCACAATGCATTTGGTGGAGGCAGTGTTTGTCATCACTGTAGACGATCTAAGTAAGAAAGATGTGACGACCCGCCTGTTGCCCAGACATCAACACCTTTGAACACTTGTGGAATCAGGTGGGGTGTGCAGCTCATGCCAGTGACCACCACAACCAAATTTGCTGACTCAAAATAAAATGTTGGTTGAGGAACTGGATGCTGCTGCCCCACAGCAGTGTGTGATCAAGCTGGTGATCAGCATGAGAATGAGGCGCCAGGTGATTGTAGCTGTGCGTGATTCTCTCACGTACCAGGTGGGTCTCCTGTTTGTTAAAGAATTGAATTGTACTAGATTTTCTTCATGATAGTAAAGGTTTTCACAGGCTTTACACATTTTTTGTATTGTGTTTGTCACGCTATCAGGGTTTTTTTTTTCTTCTCTGTCGAGTACCTGAAATTCTGCCCCTCTGCACCCCATTCTACACACACGCAAAATGTAGAATCTTGTTTGAAGCTTTTGCAGCAGAGTGTTGTTGGCAGTCTTTACCAGTCATTTATTTTAACACATGGCAACTCAAGCTCTGATTCCTTTACTGACCATAATTAAAAGATGTCCAGGCCAAAGCGCACACACTTTGTAAAAATAGCTGAACTCAGACTTATTTGGTGACATGCTGACAGACTTTGGTGAGAAATACGGAGGCCAAGAGATTTCACTGAACCCAATACAGCCACCACATAACACACAGAGGATCCGCTGAACAACAAGTACCCCTACATGTACAACATGGAGTTTAAGGTTTACTAAAAGTCTGGTCTGGCTCTTGCGTGACAGTTTGGGGGTTTTCCAAAGTTCATATTTGAGCTACGTTAAACCAAACAGAAACGATATCTCTTTAACAGAGACTTTGATTTCTGTTGCTTTATATCTTACTCTTCATTAATAATCATTTTATTTGATCTGATCTAATGTCCTCAGTCTTCAAAACTGGCTTTTGGCTGACCCTGTTTGAAGTGTATAGAGGGGGATCAGAGATCTGGGCTCTTGGAGATCAATAGGGTGTAATACTTTCTGTATAACTGAGTCGCCATGTGTTTATTATAATCTTTTTGGAAGTTTAACTTTCTAGATGATAAACTTATTTGAAAGAAAGAGGAATGTGTTTACAGCTTTTTCAGTGAAATTGAAGATTCTTTAGAATTGTCTTTAATTTAACATACAGTATGTTGAAATCTTGCTTGTCACTTAATAAATCAGAAAATACAATTAGTGAAAATGAATTCTGTATAAGTAAATCAGCTTTTGAGGTCAATTAGAAGTTTGGGGCTACTAAGCAGCATCTGTGTCCGTATTGCTTTTTAGATCCAGCTATTTTCCACGTACAAATGAAAAATAACTTGACTGTTGCAGAACTTCTCTATGCTAACTTTAGCTCCAGACCTCACCTAGACTCAGATTTAAATGCTAAATGTTTTACAATCATGCCTATTAATCTTGTGCAACTCTACTTTTCCTGTTGCAAAGTCATTTTATTAATGACAAGTAACATCCGCTTCCCCTATCGGATATCGAATTAATCTGGCCTGTAGAGTCAGAAGTGAATCGTCTCGAGTCTCCAGGTTGGGTGGGAGCCAGGATCAGTGCCAGAAAGTCTGAGGTCAGGGCAAGGGCTCGTACAAGACAAATTATCACCCATATTTTTAGCTGTCGATAGTACACTGACCTTGTCGCAGCTCTTTCGTGATTACATCAGTCACCTTTTATGGCTCAATTAAAACGGCGTTTTAAATTATTCCTTTATCAGGGGCTTGTTGGTCCCTCACACCTCAGTTGAGAAGTAGGGAAGAATGAAAACATGGTTTCTCTTGTCAGTCTCAGCTCCACTGTCTTTATGCACGGCATTAAAAAAATCAAATGCTGACAATCAAGAGTCATTTTATTCTTAAATAATAACATTACCTCCATTAAAGTTGTCAAATGACTAACTAAACTCTTGTAATATACATAGTTTCCAGTACAACTAGACAGTACACGGGTGATAGTAGAGTGCCAGAGTTGCACAAACAAGCCTCTATAATTATCCAATGTCTTTTTGATGCCTCTAACCATTGATGAAACCGACCAGCCTGTTTTCATTTGTCATCAAACTCTGTGATGCCTCCAAAAGGAGCTATCCTTGTGGGCTTAAATTGGGCAAGGACAGCAGAGATTAAAGATAGCCTATAATGAGGTTTCTCCCTCAGGAATCAATGTGTAGCTTTGTCCCAGGGGCCTCTGAAGGTTGAGTTTAAAAGCAACCCACTACCGGGTCACAGCCTGAATACACAGCCCATCTATCACCTTGTGATCAGAAAGCGAAGTTTATACTGTAGCCAATACTATTCGGTAAACTAGCTCAGTCTAAATGATAAAAAAAAAAAAGAAGAAAGAAATCAACTATGTATTTGTCATGCTGTGTAATCTGCTGGCATAGTGCAGAACAGCCTTAAGCATTGCTCTGCATAATCAACTTGATCCTTAGGAATCAGATGACTTTGTGTCTGGGAGAGATAATGTGGAATATGATGATCAGCTAAAGCACACCGACCTTGCATATTGGTCTAATTGATACGAATCTGGAATGTCAAGGATAACTCTATCTTCCCGTTAATAGTTCGGAGCGAAGAGGTACAAATCCAGCGCCTTTCTCATGTTCTGCAACATTTACTTTACAACTGACCTTTATGCTGTAATTCAAGAGCCCCTTTGTAAAAGTAATTATTTCCAAGGCCTAATGGAGCAGCTGTTGCAGAAGTTGTAGAGTCTAAACCTTGATTGGTGTGTAAATGGATAATAACTCCAAATGCAAATATTGACATTTTTAACTGGATGGTGGAAGATTGAGCTAGTCTGTACGGGATGTTTTAATTAGATTTTCCTTATCAGTAAAATGACATGTCTTATTTATGTTTTGTGTTGTCTCTGCAGTTCGTCTGCTCTGAGGCCAGGCAGCTGTGTGGGGCACTGGGTCTGGATCCTGCTGGCCATGACTCAACTCACCTTGGACTTCTCTGTGTGCAGCCCCCTCAGCCCGGGCCTGGGGATCAAGCTCACACCTAAATTGGTTGCTCGCTCCTGGCCTCGGTTGCAACCTCTCTGGGATATGCCCAACAAGCTTCACTGGAGGACAGTGGGCCCATTGGCGCGTCGTCTCCTCCACCCCGTTCCTCCACCTCAAGAGAACAGGGCAGGGATGGGGCTAAAATCCAAAGGTCAAATGCACCGGAAGTTAGCACATAGAGGACAAGCGGCATGTAAGGATTGCTGGTCCAAATACTCTCAAACAGAGCCAAGTGATCCTTTGGCTGGGAGAGTAGAAACTCCAGTGGCGTCAAGAGGAAAGTTGTTAATTAGAGCCAGGAGGCAACTCAAAGGGAACAGCTACAACAAGCTTCAGGAGGGCCCGAATGCTACGGTGAATACTAAGGGGACTACTACGGTGCCTAGTTTCATAGACTGGGGACCCACAGGGACAGATAGCAATGATGAGAGCAAAGTAGAAATCAATGAAAGGCTATCCACCAGGGCCTCACCCACCACAGTGGCAACAACTACTGGCACTACTTCAAGGGTCTCCGAAAGGACGTTCACTGTGGTGACCTCAACACAGTCCAAGAGTACCACTAAGTCCTCTATCAGCAAACCAGAGGCTGCCAAACCACCAAAGCCATACGGGGACACACCAGGTAAGACAAAACGATTATAAAACAAACGGTTCAGTGTGGATTTAATGGTGGGTTTTAATTTCAGTCCTTGAGGGACAGTTCCTTGCAACTTTTACTGTAGATGTGTCACTGCTTTATCAAACCTGTCTCAAATAAGGTCAGACCATTAGTAAGACTCTGTTGAACTTTACATAGTGAGGAAGTAATTAAAGTATTTGGTTCAGGTGTGTTGGACCAGTGAGACCTCTAATTGTTGCAGGACACCGGCACTTGAGGACTAGAGTTGAAGATGCCTGACTTAAAATATGACAACATTTCATCTAGCTGTACTTCAACAAATTTAACACATGACTTCAGTGCAGAAAAATACATTCAATAAAGTTGTCTTTTCAATATAAAAGGGTTTATTGACAGTTGAACATGGCTGACCTTTTGGCCAGGACAAAAATGTATTTTGTGCCTTTAATGTTGAGTATACAACAACTGTTTAAACCTTATACAAGTTTCAACCTCATTGATTAGCAATTACAACTCATTTATATGAAGAATTATCGACTTGCAGTGGTCCAGATCACTGTTTGTATACCTAATTCAATTTCCTTTGGCTTGTTGGATCTGGACCTGGAAATTGTAATGAGTGGTGATCCATTACAGTTTTATAAACACTTGGGGATTATCACAATTTGTTGGCTTCTGCGTATCTACCTCCATTTTCAGAATGGACCACAGGTTTTTAATGTGGCTATGACTTGTGGGGTTTCCTGGGCATCGGATAAGGATTCAACGGTGAATTCTTTGAGATGCTTCCTTCTTATTTTGCCTTTTGTTGTGGAGTTAGATTATACTCAGAAAAGCACCAAAGTATGCTGGAAAGAAGTCACTCTTAGACAAATTTTTTATCACACTCTTTATTCCTGTTACAATCGTTGTGCAAAATTGTGTGTAAGGCCTCTGAATGAAAAGCAACCTCACACATTAGGACGCTTAACTAATGTGTGAACATGACCAGCACAGTGGTTATGTTCACATTCACCTGTTTTATTCTTGTGACAAATGATTGTTGAAATTATGGTCTGTAAATTCCAAGACACTGGACTTCTATCCATTGTTAGCACATGGCATGCAAAAGAATCCCATCAAATAACATGAATACACTATTCTGTCTCATGTAAATGTACAATACCTAATATAAACCATAAATCCAAAAAGCTCATGAAATGGCAGTTGCAGCAATATTAACAAAACCCTGTAGATAAGTGGGAAGAATGGGACCGGTGGCATAGAGGACACTGTCCTTTTCTTAGTTCAAATATGTCCATGATATTCTGAGTAAATGCTAATTTTAAGAGTTTCAAGTTACCTACATTCACGTTGACAGTCACTAGGATGCTGTTTCTGTGAGCAAGAGATGCCCTTAGCTGTTTGCATCACACCTGTAACCTAAATGTAATTGAAGCCAATGGTGTATGTTATTGCCAGTGTATGTTATTTTAGTATATCTTATCAAAATTGTGGTGAGTTCGTGAGTTAGGTGAGATAAAGCAATCTATAAGACTTAATCTGATTGCAATTTTGTTGATTTTAACATTCCTCTCCTTGCAGTATGCTGTCTGACTGAGGGAATCTTGGTTAGTCAAAGGGACCATTAAGCAGTGAATTGGATCAAACTCACTAGATAAAAGAGGATTGGACTAATGCTAGTATTTCCTTGCCATAGAAAATATGCAGTGATAATTAACAGAGACTGTGTGAACCTGTCGGGCTAGAGGGAAGGATTATATTTCTTCGGATAGAGGAGCAGAAGGGAAAAGTTTGTATGCCCACTTTTCAAAATGGAAGAGTGTGGGCGTCACATGATGCAGTGATTAGAGCAGGCATCGCTTATACAGAGGCTACAAATCTCAATGCGGCCATCCCAAGTTTGGGTCCCGTCCTCGGTTCCTTTGCCACACGACCCCCCACTTCTCTCTGCTCTCCTCCTGTGAGATTACTGTCGAATGAAGAGTGGATGTCCCATGCGCCCCATTATTTATGCACCATTGCTTGGGTTCACAAACCAATATGTGTAGGCACTTGATAAATAAATTAAAGAATAAAAATTATAATGGTAAGTAATATTAAAAGTTTTTACAAAAATTGCTTAATTACCCAGCCAGGATTCAACACCACAGTCTGGTCCAGTCTTCCTTTATGGCTTCAGAGGCTGAAAGTTTGGTAACCACTGCTGTACACAAGCAGAGGAGAAGAAAAGTATTCTGCTGCCCATCTTTTGTGCTTCCTGCTGAGTTTCTGGCCTTGCCACTTCTTTGTTGCCCTTCCTGTCACAAGGCTGTTGTCCAGAAGTCTTCATCTCACTATGTGGGTAGATATACTCACGCCCACATTGTGCCAATGGCACCGAGGCTGTGCACTGGTGTCAACTTGACTCTATTGCCCACTTCTTAGTAGGAGGCCATCTTGGCACTTGCTTGACACTGGATGTCTTGAAGCCAATAAGAAAGTATAAAGCATGTTTCTGTCATGATGCATACTCTTCAAACTTTCATTGCTATGGCTTATTTCGCATTTAATCTGTTTAACAATGTAAGTAGAGGATTTGTGTTTAAAAAAAAAAATCAAAAAAGAAAGCTGCAAATTTGCAAAATGCCAACTACAAACGTCAGCCATTACTGCAGGCCTATTTTGAAAGTATATCAGGTTTTGTCATTATATGTAGAAGTGTAAAATTAAATGGTTGGGATGCATTTGTGGGGTGCATAGGGGTGAAAGAATTTACATCGGGAAGTATTGAAACTCCTGACAGACAGTTGAAAAGACAGACTTACCAACATTTTATTGTAGAATTAAGAATGCAATGTTCTGAAAAGAAAAAAATTGAAGAACAAAAAGTTTTGTTTTTGAGAAATTCTTAGCATTTGCACAGCACCGTTCAGTATTGTTCACAGTCATAAGTCATATTTTCCAAGGATTCTGAGATGAATCAGACCATGTTCAATAGACAAGTGTGAAAAGTGCACTGCAGTGTTCTTTTCTGAAAGGAAAACTCTGGCAAAGTAAAAGGTTTTCAGGATGGACATCCTGTGCTTCACATGGAAAGAATTTGCCAATGTTCTCTGGCAAAGGTATGATCCAGTTTGCTTTGTTCATGCCTGAGATTCAATGAGGTAGGTAGGAAGATGCACACAGGCTCATGTTGGCAGTAGTGCCAGAGGGGGAGCACACTTTTCTGCTTATACTTGTTTTGTATTTTTAAATGGCATATCCAATCTATCCTGCTGATGATTTCAGTTTATTTATATTTAGTATAAAAAAGATAATTGGTAGCCACACATTGAGATCTGTGTTCGACCACAGAGTCCATCTAGATGTCTGTCTGCACAGCCACAAAACATGCAACAAACGTTACATTTTGCCAAATACCGTCAAAGAAATCATCAAAAATAATCTTCAGTGCAGTGTAGTCTGTCTGAGCATGTGGAGTGAAGGAAAAGCAAACAGAAGAGCAGAATTCAAACACACAAGATTTTGCAATGAACATGGACATTAATGTTTTCCACAGTTTATCTCCAGTTAAGTGCATGCTAATATAAAAGATGCACAAAACTGTTAAACTGTGGTTGACTTTAAGTTATAAATGCAACATTTTAAAAAAAAAAGTTTTTTTAAGTTAATTTATTGTGAAGCATGAATGCGTAACACTTGCTGCATTTCATATGGAAGCTTGCTGTAGTAGCTCCCTTCCATACAGCGCCCTTACAGTGAACGCTTGAAATACTGCACATGGCCACGGGCGACATTTATGGGCAGCCCTGTGAGCAGAGGCAACCCTCAACAGACAGCCTCTCAGCCTGACGTTTCTGAATTAACCTTTCATTGCATTTATGAGGTACATGACTTCTTCATAGATGTAATGATATATAAGTTATGTTCAACATCTTATCACACAAACTGGGCTAATTGAACATTTCCAACACAGTGCAAAAGCAGACATGCCATAAAACTGGCCACTGAACAGCGATGGTAGCTAGTCTTCTTTTTTTCTGTTGCTGTTGCATTGATGCTTGGGAACATATAAAGAATCAGCAAGAGAATATATGATTTGTTATTAAATCTAACTTTAAAAAACAGCTTTAATGCTGGAGGCATAAGTATGTATTTATGTACGACTGTGATTGAGCTGTGTATAATGAATGCTAAATGGCAGTAGTTAATGGTCTTGTCAGCTCTGTTGTGATCTCTTGATTTTCCCCTGATTGGGAGGTTAGTGTGAGGCCACCTGTGATTCAAATGATGGCTTGATATTGTATCCAGGAGGAAATTAGTTAACACGGCTTCCTGAAAGCTGGCAGAGGAAGAAAGTCATTTCTCTCTTTCCAAGTGGGTGCACATCATTGTTTCTGTAAGATCGCAGTTTCTCTTCAGGGCTTGTTTCAAAAATGAAAGATTGTCTGCAGAGGACTTTGTCTTCAAAACATATTATCTCATGTTTGTGTCAGATTATCCCCAAAGGATATATATATATATATATATATATATAGCAGTAGTTATATATATGTAGCAGTACATAATTACCAAACCAGCAGCACAGCTTTGAATTGCTGTTGAGACACTTGTGAAAGAAAGTCCTTCACCTAATTTTTTTTGTCTCATTTGACCGCTTTTTGAAAATATAATATTTGTGATTCGTTGACGAAAATCTTATTCACTGAGAATACTTACAATTTCAATTTGGAAAATTCCCACAATGAACATTATAAATTTCATTCATATCTTTGTTTTTTCACCTCGTGAAGGGAACTTTGAGGTGAGGTGGGTGAGTAGTTGGAGGTTTTTCAGCAAAAATGTGTGAAAAAAAAAGATATGTATGTAGCCAGTGCTAGAAACTCTTTCATTGTGTATGAGGTAAAAGTGCAATAGATATTATTGTAAGAACTGCCTATTCATTCATTGTTTCCATTACCTGAGTTACTTTGACTTTATATCATTTCATTCTTTTACACTAAAATCTAGTTGTTTACGTACAGGTACTTTGTTTCAGTTCTTTTTTTTTATTTTTGGAGTGGAGCTAAAGTGGGGTTGATTTATCCTGATATTGAAATACCTGCTGATGTCAATATTTTCTAATCGAAAACTTTCATCCTTAAGTATTTAGTTTTCTTTTTCGTCTTGTTTCATGTAAGCTAAAATCAGTACACTCCAGGGCCTACCGTATAGTCTTTTGTGTAGTCATATTTATATCTTCAAGGTTAAGAAATGTGTGATTGTTGTCAGAATGATGCATGCCAACATCTGGTTTTTCTAAAACTGAAAGATGAAGTTAAATCTGCTTACCTGCTGCCAAGCAGCATCACAATTTCCTGGTAACTTTTATAACTTCACCAGCTTTTCTGCAGTGAACGGTTATTAATTATTCATTTGAAGAGGCAACATTGCACTGAACCTGTTTGATTACCGTAAGTGGCTCCAAACAACTCAATAAATTAGGAGAGAGATAAATGAAGTCACAAATGAAACTGACATATTTGTTTTTACAACTTTTATTAGTAATTAGCTTACTTAGTGCAGTTAGCATTGCTAGCTGCAGATTCCTACTTTGCCTTTAAGTCTTCCAATAGGAAGTATCTCTAAATCCTGCTTGTTTCATGACAAATAGTGTTAGAAGGCTCAACTTGACTAAATAAATCAACTTGTGGTAGTCCAGTTAGCCTTCCTGTTGTCAGTTGATGCTCCCTGTCTCTTCTCTGTATATGACTCAGTATTCAGGGATCAGTTCTTTAGATATTTCTTTTTCCCCAATACTCTAAATATTTACCCAAAGAACATCAGAAATAACTGTCTCTTCACTGAATGCTCATTTCATAATAAAGTAATGCTGACCAGCAGATTGTCCAGTGGTTTCTCTGGTCTTCCACTCTGAAAATTCTGACATATGCATTTGTTGTATAGTATATGTGAAACATCAGTAGGTACGATATTTCTCAGAAATGATTCACAATAGTTCTGATAGATACCATCGATCCTGTAAATGGCCACATATTTCTGTATTTGTCTATGTTTGTGTGCTGCACCTAGTATTACCTAAATATACTGTGATTTAAAAATAGCAAATCCATAAAACTGCAACGCTGAATGCGGTGTGGTTAAAAACTTGTGTGCACCTAACTAACCAAAGAAAAAAGTTTACCACACCAGCATAATCAGCATAAAAAGTTAGTTTAGAGCTCTGCCAAAGCTTATTTACAAAACTACAGTATCATATTTAGTCATTAAATATTTAGAAAAACCTGTTCAAAGAGGCTGTATTTGACTGCATTATATTACCTTTACATTATCCAAACTTAGATTTTCTAATTTAAGTCACCCTTTCCATTCACATCTTCACAAACCCCTGCTGATCTGTGATCAGTGTACTGCAGGTATCAGTTACATTCTTATGAAAACTTTAATCACCTTTCAAATGAAGACTAACATTGTAATTATTCTATACACAGTGTATTTAATGATGTAGTAATTCAACACATTTTAATTGTTTGAGTTGAACTAGAAGCTGCAGTATGCTTAGATTGAATTGTCTGAAATTTCTTTAACTAACTTGACACTTCAGTAATAAATATGAAAGGTGTTTGCAGTTGTTCAGTGTTTCAGTTTTGGTCATCTGCGTTAACATTTATCCTGCTAATCATATTCTGCTGGTTGTTTACTTCATCCCACCTCAGGATTTTTTTTTTCTGCCTCCTACTCCTGTTTTACAAAAAAAATAAATTCTGTTTCACTTGGTGTTATGCAAGTTTTATTTTAAGACTAGCAGCAGCATACATTTGACAAAACTATTTTTTATTTTTGCAAGCGGACAATGAATTTTCAGACCAAACATGTACTTTCTACATATGCATATATTTTGCATAAAAGCTTTGACTTAAAAAATGTCTAAGAGCTTAGACCCTGTGCCTAAAGGATCAACATAAGAGGCATACATCTGTGCAATACATAGCCTCCATACACTAATTCACTCTGACTCATAAAAAGAGTAAAATCATTGAAAAATGGAATATATTAGCAGTCAAAATTTGCATTTCTGATCTGACTGTATATTTAAATGTACAAGAAGTCGTACAGAAGTCAGATGTGGAGAGAGGGCCTAAACAAATGACAGCAGGAATTTAACATTGTGCCAGATTTTATTCTTTGCACATTTAAAGTTTTTATTGTGACTGTCATTTTTATGAAGTACCTTTATGGCACTCGGTAATGTCACGCTTACTAAATTGAGTAAAAAACATTAAAACAAATGTATCTCTCGTAGAAGCAGCATAATCTAACACAGGAAATAGTAGAAAGATCCTACTTATTATTTTAACAGTGGCAAAATGAATCCTCTGTTATGACGTAATTATTACAAATTAAATAGTGCGACAGTTACCTCTAATAATTTCTATAAAAATAGATGCAGCTCAGTGATTTTCTATTTATACATTACTGAATATATAAAATATGATCCCTTTTACATCAAAATGGGAACAGAGTAAACAACATGGTATTTACATAAAATAGAGAAATCACAAAGTAGCTGCTCACCAAATCTAGTCAGTGTTTATATTAAGAGCAATTTTTACTAGGTTTAAATGAGACGAACAAAACTGAACCAGGTCCAATATTTATCTTTCCGTCACACACACTGAACATGATGGTAAGGGAGGTATCACAAGTCCAACCCACGCCACTAGAGAATACCAGCATTTTGGGGTTTCCATAACAACTGTTTATTGCAGGGCTTTTATGAACATCTTTACCGGGGGAGCAGTAATAGTGGAGAGAGCTGTACATTTTACATTAAAATAAAAAGTGTAAAACGGCAGTCTATAAAATGTTTCATTGTCCTTTCTGCTTTTCAGCTCATATTCCACTGACATGTCAGTGGGGTTGATGTTACTCATGAGCTGTTTATCATCACAGTCAAGAGGTCACACAATACAAGGTGTAAATGTTTACTAAACCGTCTGGGGAAAAGGAGAAAGATTCAGGATTTATAGCAGAACGATCACATCCTGTCGGCAGTGAAGACAAATAGCAGAAGAGAGGAGAGTAATAGGTTGTAGCTGTTAGATTGTTGACTACAGAAAGATCATTAAGTTGATGTGGCAACCTTAAAAAAAAAAAGCTCTTTTATTTAAGCTCCTGGGGGTTTCCTTATTAAAGCATTGAAATGAAATGCAGTTAAAACCAGATGTTCACGAGAGCTGTATAAATATGTCAGACATTGAAAATAGATGTTTTATTTTTTAGACAGTATGTAAGAATCTGTTTCCAACTGCGCATTGAAAAGAATGGTAATAGCATTTGAATGCTACGCTATTATGCATCAGTGCATTTCAGATTTTGTAGGCGGATTTTGTGCTGCACCTTTGTTCCTTCAAGGATTTGGAATGAGCAAAAGGTTGAAGCTCCTTTTAAATGTGAAAAAGATGTCAAGGTTTCTGGGTCTTACTAAATAAATTGTCTTGATTTTTATAAATTATACGCATAACCTCATTCTGGTTAAATAGCGGTAGCAGGCAGTGTTATGATGCAGATTATATGTCGTCTGATAGAATAACCTCGTCTTAACTCAGATGGAAAGTTCATTTGACCTCATAATCGAGAATGTTTCAGGGTGAAGGAATTAATTTTCAACATTATCTCGGCCATCAGATCAGATGAATTTTGTGATTTTTTTTCTTTTTTATTGCTTGGGATTTCACAATTCAGGAACTGGTTTGTTTTGGTTTAAAAACCGGCCATGTGGGTGACACAGAAATAGTCCCTCTCGCCACGCTCCATGTGTGAGTCATGGATGCTGGCTGTAGGCTACGGCAACATCACTAAAGAGCCGGCCTGACTCAGCACCTGTTAGCATCGAACTGTTTTGTCTCCATGCCGAGACCTGTTGGAATATATATTCAGAAGGGGTTTTCCTTAAAAATAAGTAGACCAAAGTTAATAATTTAAACATGCATAAGATTTTGTTACGCTATCAGCTGAATGACGACCACTAAAAAAGCAAACCACAACATTTTTGCTAAAAGTGATCGAGATTTTCTGGAAAAGGAGTTGGGAAAAGCTTTGCTTGGAGAAGAAGAAAGTGCACTAGGAAATAAATGATCTATTTGTGAGTCTATCAGAACAGCCTCCAGGCATTTTTACACTTAATTTAGTTGAAGGAAGAGACAGAATGCTGTTTTCTGTTTTCTTGGTTGTTTTTGCCTTTACTATAATGAAATGCTTTCACAGAGTCTGCAAATCGGCACAACAAAATTACATCTAATTTCTGTTTTTGATTCAAGTTTTGATATTTTGTCAAGTAAAATGCATCTGTAAAAATGTTTTTGCAATTGAGGTTTCCACATGCTCAAACACGTGTGCCTGTTCAAGAGATTTCTGATAAGTGATTCAGTAAGTGAAACTCAGATTACAGAGAGAAACAGAAATTAATGTGTAAAACTTTCCCATCTGCATGTGTGATGAGATGAAACCACAAAACTGTAGGACATTTTGGCAGAATCTATCTTTTTGTCGAGGCCTTAAACCGATTGACCAGAATCACTTCCATCAAGACTGGAAATTGCTGCGTTACATTCAGAGTTCTTCTGAAGCTAATGCAAGCTCAACAACTAAAAGTACAATATCACATTAAAGCATTTAATAAAAGAGAAACATTTTTGGCACAAAAATGTCAGCTTAATGAAAAAAGTGTTTAATATATGATACAAGGTTATTTTTTTAGATACATATCTGACAAATCCCAACATGTATTCTAATTTGTTGAGTTTGACTGAATTAATTCCAGAGTTGAGTTTAAAAAGTTTCTTGCACAAGTCAACAGCACTAGTCTAAGGAGTCCTGACCTGAAAAGTTGGCATGCATTTTTTGCTTCCAGTTGACTGAAGGAGTTTCACTCTTTCTTTTAAAGAACAACAGTGACTTTTCTCTTTAAAAACTGTTTTCACAGAGAAAACAGGACAACATAACCAACTCTTTTATGACCATTCAAATAATTTCAAAATAATGAAACGTCCTTAAATCAGATCGGTGTCCTTCAGAAAGAAGCTTTTGCAAGATTTCTGCCTCATTTAACTAGTTTGAGCTATTCCCTTGCACATCATCACTCAGTACATGCATTGAAGTTTAATGACTTGCTGCCTTCAGTGGGTGTAATTCTTCAATTAGCTCCTTTCTTGCCACAGGCCAAGCCCAAACTGAGAAAGAAACACACAGAATACAGTGTTGGTGATAATGTGTGTTGTCCTATTATAATGACTTGCCACTAGTGTGCATAATAAGCATTTTGAATGTCTCAATTAGATAGGATGAGGCAGGAAAGGGGAGGCAGGGGGGTTAGGGATGCTGCAGCTCTGAGTGGATGGCTCCTGTTGATCCTGCTTCCCTGGTGCTCAGGTCATTATACAGGTGGTGAGGAAGGAGGGAGGGGGTGGGAGGAGGGTGGGGGCGTTTAGTGCGGTGGTTCCAGATGCTCGCTGATTGTTCTCCGTTTGTGCTGCTTGTAACTCCGGCTCCCCTCTACTCCACGCAGATGGAGCTGTCAGCTCCATTATGGATATGAAATGATTAAAACTCCAGTCAGCAAACCACCGCTGATAACTTAGGTCTTGTTAGATGGTCTGTGGAATGGGAGATTAAATATTACAGCTTTTTTCAGAGTAAGTTAAACCTTGATATTGTTCCTGGGAGTCTATAAAGCCTGAATGTCATTAGAAGCAAAGTACACTGGTCTAAAAAACACTATGAACATGGTCACAGTATTCAGGTAGGCAATGACCTTTGAATAATGCTTGGTTGGTAGTGAGGGTCTCATATTGCGCTAAGTATATATCTTCCAATACAACCTAGGGTAATATTTTAAAATGGTGGACTAAATTGGTCACCAGTCTGAAATGTTGATGAATGACAGAATAGATTCACAGGTAAAGTTTAAGGGTAGATTCACACCAGACCTCTTTGGTCCGGTTTAATCAAACTCTGGTTTGTTTGCCTGGAAGGTTCACTTCTTTTGGGGAGGTGTGAATGTACAATCAAACTCTGATGCAAACCAAAGAAAGTGAACTCTGATCCACCTGAAAACCTTGGCTTGGTTGAAGTGAACTCTGTGGTTCGACTGAGTATGTGAATCCCAAGCGGACCGGAGACCACTCCAAAAGCAGGAAACGGACCATAGTGCAGGTGATTCCGGGTACAACCACAACAAACGTGAGTCTAGTGGAGTAATGGCTGCTGAAGAGAAATCCTTTAACTGGTCAAATCTGATGCTCCTCCAGTTTTGTTTGCATTTTGTAAAGTAAGGAATTTCACTCATGTCTTTGTCATTTGTTTTCTTCTTGTTTGTTTAATTGTTTATTGATACATTGTCACCACAGGTGAAGGGGTAAACAGATTCTTTAAGGGATTTTGTTCATTTGACAGCACCAGCTGAAAATGTAACACGTTGCAATGTTGGTTCCCGATCAAGCCGAGTCTATCGGACTATCAGGTGTGAAGACATCCTTCAAAAAGTGGACACTGACTGTGAAACCTTAAAATTAAAACAATTTTTTTCATTAAAAGTCAAAAATCGAACTATTAATTTAACATAGCTGAAAGAAAAACTAATGTAACTAACGTCAATGAAAACTTAGATTATCATCTTAGCTTGTTTATCTTGACTTTATCGCTATTTGGTCAAAATGAGACAAGTGAACATAGCTAGCATTAGCATTAGATAAAACACGAAAGCTGTCTGAGGTGCATATACTTGTTCTGTTAGTTGAAATAATGTAAATAAGACATTCCATTTTTTAGTTCATGTTGTAAATGTGGCTCAGGGAAGTTCGACAGAAATGGCGGTCTGTGAAGGATGAGGAGGCTTTTTTCCTTCTGTTTTCTCACCCATCGAAGTGGGTCACAGTTTATGGACAAATGTTAAAGCCGCCCAACTTTTGTCCCAGCAGCATAAACATGGTATTTCAAATAATGAAGTAACCCGGCAGTTTTTTTTTTGTGCATGTAAACTATGTTAAGTGTTTCATAAATCAATTTCTAAGAAAGCTGGCTGTGTGAACATTTTAAAGCAGCATTTTGACCTCAGGTAGACCCGTAGAGGCGTACAGTACAGCCTCTTCAACAGCGAAAGACACACAGAGACGGAGAGAAACCACTTTTCCCAACAGTTACCATGGCAATCCAATAAAATTGCCATAGCTCTCGGTATTGACTCACGATAACGTGGGTAAAATGAATCTTTTTCTCAAGCGTTAAATCTGGACTTAAATGCTGATGCCCGGTGACAGCCGTGCAAAGTCAAACCCTCTGTCCCTGATTTACAGACGACTCCGCCAAGAGGAGACGAACGGGCCGCAACGAGCAGATGTCACCTCACTTTCAGTCTCTGACTCCTTCTTTCTGGCACATCTGCCTCACAGACAAAAACTACAGATGTCGAATGAGAATCTCTGGAGATTTTGTTTATGTCACTCTCATAAATTGCAGCAGAATATGTTATGTTAAAAGGGTTTCCTATATATTTATAAAATAGGGTTTTGGAAGGAGATAAAATCAGGAACTCCTCCTGCTGGTTCAAGTTGTTTTTTTTTTTGTGTTTTTTTTCTGATTTAAAAAAATAAATTTCCTTTCGCCATCCTGACAGCACAGGGTGGCTGTTTGAAGCAGCATTAGAAGCAGTGGCACTTCTCAACCCTCTTAAAATTGCTGTTATTCTCATTTGTCTGCTGTGTGATGAGCTCTTGAGTGTTCCCCCGCTGTTTCTAATGCAGACACAAGATGAGTGTATCTCTCTTTATGGGGACTATCATTGAGGCAATATACCATGGCTGTCCCGTTTTCTGCCATTTTACCATTTTACAACGCTGGCTTCCTGAATTATACAGCAATGCCTTTGACGCTGAATGAAAAGGCATTTAGAGTAATTGTATCTGATCTCTCCTTCTCTCTCTGCCCTGTGCCTCTCTCTCGCTGCTGCTGCTGCTTTCGGCAATGAGTGTTTTAGATTGCTTGGTTACTCAGTGGAAATCAGCCTAGATTGACACTTTGACATTAATGTTAATTGGAAATTCTGGGCTACCAGCGAGCAGCCTTTGACGGAAGTCTTCCTCCACCGTCCCGAAAAGGTGCCAGGTTGCAGGAAGGAGGGCATTGAGGCAATCGTGGTGAGGTCGCGCAGCACATTAGCATGGACTGAATATTCTTTTGCGAATGTGCTCTCTGGTTTGAGGGAGTGAGGAGGTTCAGGCTCTTTGAGCTGCAACTCTTAGTAGTGAATTGAAATTGTCATATTTTTCAGGAGCTTTTTAAGCAAACGGTAGTCGCGTGTTCATTACAAATGTGCGCAATACTTTGTTGATATTCCGCTCAAGTCGAAAAAACACAATTTCACAGTTATGTGGCGTTTCCATTGAATGAGAAATGCATTTAAAATTTCATGTTATTAAAATTGTTCTCGCAATAACACGTGATTCAATATCCATTTAATGAGAACATTATTTCTCATTTCCAAAAAATTTTACTCTCGATTTCATTAATAGTAGGCACACGCCGGGATGTATGTGTACTAGGGTTATAAAGGTTGTGGTTTGGAAACCGCAATTTTTTTTGTCAAACCAGTCCTGCAGTTTAAAGACCTTTTCGAAGCTATGCAATAGAAAGTGCTTTAATTACCACTTTTCCAGCGCAGCCTCTCTGACCCTCACCTTCTGCTGCGCAGAGGCATCAATCAGGCTGAAAATGAGATTCTAGACTGTTCTATTGTTTACACGAAAATAAAATTGTATATGTTTATAAATAATTACTGTTGGACAAAAGAGACAGTCATGGTGTGGAAACCAAAAATAAAATCAGCACAGCATTAATGCTGGAATACCACCTACCCATTACTCTAAATGCGTTTAAGACTAGAGTTTGGAAAGAAGCGTTTGTTAATTCTGTATTTTTGCTTGGATTCAAAATCAAAATATATCTATAAATAGCATTATTGACAATGTAATAGTCAATAATGCTATTGTTATATTATCCCAATAATATAACAATATTTAATCTATTCATGTTATGTAAAAGCTGCAGCTTGGCATGTTTAAGACCAATGGGGTTTTTACCAAAATAAGTATCAGTAATACAGTTTGTTAGGGGGAAAAGAGGAACTGGAGCTATAATGATAGTAATCATTAATAGATTACTATCATTATAGCGAGATGAACACATATTCTTTTGAGACTTAGCCACTTCTGTGTCATTTTTGTGCTCTGTTTTGGTTTTCATTCAGATGTTTTGTCAGAGTTTTCCTCGGTAACTTAGTTTTCTGAATCAGGTGCCATGTGATGTTTGTGACTCAGCATGCCCGCTGTTTTCACCTGAGTCCCATTTAACAATTATGGATGAATTTGGATGTGACAAACAGTCACATTGGCTGACTTGCAACAGATGCTGTTTGAGGAATGGGGTGACGTCCCACATCACTGTGTGACCAAGCACAACCAGCTGCTGCGGTTGACTGTCACGCATCACTGAGGCCACTGTTTGTTGAATGGATACATTTTCCGATTCCCAATCTGTCTAGCTTCTTCAGCTTAAAATAGAGAGAGGATTTGGAAGTTTTCCTATGGGCACAAACCAGATACTGAGAAAAAAACAATCTCAGGTTTTCATATAATCCCTCCTTTTTACCTCATGCCTATTCTTGAGCCAATGAATTTTGACAAACAAGCTGCATGCTTTCATCATTTATTATATGAGCGTTACTTTTTCAAACTTAATTCCTTTTTGAGAGTATTGTGCCATATTGTTAAAACATAATAAAAATAATGGCTTACGTTTTAGTTTTGGCAGAACCACAGAAGTGAAACAGCTGTGCTTTGTAGTGCAATTTATTTGATTAAATTTGAAATCTGGACTAAAAAGGCAATTTCTGGTAACGCTGGTCTCAGTGGGTGTGACAATGAACCCTTACGTACAGCGTGAATGCAAACGAAATATCAGTTGAGCCAAAAGGGAGGAAATAACATCCCCTCTAACGATCATTTACAGACATACGTAATCTGGAAACTTTTAAATCTTCACTCAGATTCTGACCAATACTCTCATACTCTCTCGCTCTCTGCTGGTTTCCTTTTGTACTGCTCCATCCGTCTTGTGTAAAGACCAGCATGCCCAGTATGAGCTTCCTGCTCATACTGGGCAGCTTTCTTGTAATAGCATTCCAAACAAGCAGCAGTTGCGAGAAAAAATATAGAAAGTTTTGGTCAATCTGGACTAGCAGGCAAATTTACAGTAAAAATGAAGTGTTTTCCTTCTGAAGCAGGATTTTGTTTGCAATGTTTAGGAAATACAACAATAGAAATTAATCGTATTTGTCTTTGCAGCAGGCCGACAGTAAGAAGCAGCTGAAAGGCAGCTATTTATTTACTTGTTTCACCTGAACAACATAGTGGACATGGCAGGCTTGTAGTCTCAGGCCAGATTGTTTTTTTAAAAAAAATACTTTTTATTTTTTTTGTCTTTATTAGCCTCCTACCATCTTTTAAGGGAGGATTCTTTTCATGCTTGAATTGTTTTCCTTTGAAAATGACCAGGTATGAAGAGGAGTCCTACTTAATTGGCAGAAAATTTTAAGTTGTCTAAACAGTACTGTATTTATGCAAGCAGAATTCACTTCCATGTTTGCAGGGGAGATTTAACTCCTGGAGTTAAGTCTCTTTCAATAGTGCTGTTGCCTGACTTTGCATAAACATGCAACCACAGCCTGACCTGCTCATTCCTGTTTCAACTGATTTAGATGTTTTCTTTCTGACACATAAAGTAGGAAAAAGTACCTAAGCGTACATACTGTTGTTTGAGGCATTTGCAGCTAGAGAATAATGGAAAGTTATACATGTGTAGCTTTTATTGAACAGAAAATAAAACTGATTCCTCTTCGGGATTTGATTTGCTGATCACAGATTTCCACAGGAAAAATGTCTGATTCTCAGATGTGGTTCATTGATCTGTACGTCTCGAATCAGAGGGTTTTAATTTTTAATTATTTTTTTTATTACGACAACATCGCCCTGGTCCTCAGCCAGTATATGATGAAAACCATGAAACAAATGTGTATGTAAGATGCACTTAAAGATATTTAAGTGGAAAATCTGGTAGAAATGAAGCTTTTTAGAAATCGACAAATATCTTTTTGTTGATCTGGGCCCGTCTTCTAGGAGTCAGTGAGCTCCTTCCTGTCTTACCGTAGCTTAGGAGTGATTCAATCAGCTGCTGACAGCAACTCTGAGCGAGGTGTCAGCCGAAATTCCTATCTCAGTGTGAGGGTGTGGCTGAAAAACCAAAAACTATTAATTCTAGCTGAGAAACATCGTGAGGTTGATTCCTGATCAAGGAGCAGGTGGTTGACTAGAAACTAGATGCAGCTGTGAGGGAAGGCAAGTAACTAAGTATCAGTATCCCAAAATTCAAACACCCCAGAATTGTGACAACATTCACTGCATCTCTATGGTTTTGACAGTAATTTGACCCAAAAACACCTTACCAGGTGTTTTCAAAGTAAGGTGGATGCCAAAGGTTATTTCTCCAAATCCCTGCTAGGACAAAAATTACTTTTATGTCCACGGGCCAAATTTTGCTCCTTCCTACTGGCAGCAATGGGTGAAAACAGAACTGGCCTCTTGACTTAAATTTGTGACCGCTGTACTCTCTAAGAACTTTTAAATATTGCTGCTTAGCAAATTGGGTTATGAGAGGTCTAACGTTGTGTTTGTGTGGCTTAGACTCATATTTTCAGCTTCATTTGTTTCATTAAGGGAGTATGCAGAGATTGTATACATATTTTGGCCCCAAATGAGATCCTGATGTGACTCTTAATGAGCTACTCTGACTTAAGTACCCTGACTAAACTGCACACAAAATGTTCTTGTTTACCAGCTGTGTCAGTCAGCTTCCTCTTATCAAAATTAATAGAGTAGCTTCCACTGGAAGCTGGGAGCAGAAACTAATTTACCCTTATAATGTGTTTTAATCAGTTACTGTTTTACAGGGAAAAATCTACTAAGTGCAGCTTTTGATTTAAAATCCACCATCTGGAAGGTTTCCCTCTTCAATTTTACATCAGTGGAACGCAAACAGGATCCCCATCGGTGGACACCTCGACTTTTGATTGAGTTCAGAGAAACAGATGCTCATTTGTAGCCAAATTCCTCCAGCTCCATCATCACACGGACACACAGAGAGAGAGGGAGACGGAGGGCAGGGATGAGTTGGCCGTTGGAAATGCAAATGCCGCACCAGAGAACTAAATGTGCTTTTGTCATGACGAGGGATTTGATCGTGCTGGGAAGGTGAGGCTTCCTGGACCCAGCCGGAGAGATTAATCCAAGCTTGACCTGGTCTGATTTTTTTATTTTTTATTTTTTCCAAACTCGTGGTCACAGAAGGTTGCTATCTGAGAGGGGGGGCTGTCCAGGCAGCAGGGAAGCTGGGGAGAGGTTGTGTTTTTTTCCAAAACCAAAGAGTAGCACTTCCTTTTGAGTGTTTTCAGAAGACAAATTGGCTTGGATCAACAGCTAGGCAGCTGGCTGATGGAGAGGTGAGATGTATATGGCCCACATGGGCATTTTCATCATAACGGCTTTTCTTTTTATTTATATATTTTGTCCCCCTGCAGTATGTCACCTGCTGCAGTGTGTCATTCTGCCCTATTTGCTCTCATGCTCTATCACTCACCCACACAAATACACCTTAAAGTACAGCGCAGTGGTCCTGAACTAATCCTCCCTTTAAACACGTCCTACACAGTTGTGTTTGTGGCTAACTGCCTTTGATAAAAAAAAAAAAGGAGAGAGATCTCACTTCAGAGTCTGAAAATAGAAAAAAAGGATGTTGCTTTTTTAGATGTTCCCATACTGTTTAGAATAAGAAACAGCATGGGAACAGTCATTTTTAAAACATTTCTAGAACTAATCTTATGGCTTTTTGCTGTCTGGACCAGATTTATAATCTGGGTTGTGTAATTCTTTTGAGTCGAACATCGGCAGCGTAAACAAAAAGCATTTTCTTTGTTTCTCTCTTTCTCTGCTTCAGTAGTAGAGAAACTTCAACCTCTGATTCTGCTGACCTTCAGATAGTAAAATAAGGAACCTTTATGATGAACATAATTTAAAATGCCATTGACTGGTGCATATGAATCAAGATAACTGAACTGTCTCTCTTATTTTACTGGGTGCTAAGTCACAGGTGTGGCTGACACAATTGTTAATGTCCAGGGAACAAACAAACCCTTTTAAAAAAACTGTTTACCCCCTTCGCCTGTGGTTGCGCTGCATCAACACACAAGAAACCTCCAGAGAAGACATGAGCACAATTTCTTTACGGACTTAAACAAAAAATGCATCATATTTTAGCAGTTATAGGATTTCCCAAATTTTAATCTAAAGGAAGCTAAAGATTATGGTGATGGGAATTAGACCTTCTAAACCCTACTTATTTGGAGTTGGACTGTTTATTAATGATTTCTCCATTGGCTAATGAGAAGGGTACAAGTGATTTTATATGTTTACTTGGAGGCTGTACAAATTAGGGACTTTATTTTTTTTGTCCCTAAAAAAAAATAAACACAAACACATCCCCTTTATTTCAATTCTAAAAGGATCAGTCTTTTGATATTATAACATTTATAGTAGTACATTTTGTAGAAAGATGACTTAAGAAGAAACTGAATGTGACCCAAACAGCTCTGAGGAAACAAAGCAAATAACTGTATGACATGAACCTCATGTGTAGAGGAATACAGAACAGAACCTTAATCCGTGTGATCTGATCAAAATCAAGTTTTGTTGCTGAATGTGAAACCATATTTTCCATAATGTTTTGCCTTGTTCTTTAAATAAGAACCCACTGTTGTCTTCCTCAAACTCCCAAAAGATCAATTATTTTTGTTTCTTTGCTGCCTCCTCAATCTGTCACCCTTTTGAAAGAACTCAGATTACCTTTCAGGCTCTGCTTTTCATCAGATATTTCATTTGATACATCGGATCAAAAAATTTGCTTCTACTCAAAGCTCAAATGAAAGCCTTCGGGCAAAACCTGCTTACTTTGAGGTGCGCAAATGTTACAGCATGACGGTGCTCAGGATGTGGAACACCTGTTGGAAAACTGATTTTTGAGTTAGATTTGTTTTTTTTAGGATATTATATTGTATCTACAGCTATCTGAAATACCTGAAAAAGTGAAGGACTGAAAGAGTCCTTCACTTTTTCAGTAAGCAGCCTTTAAACTCTAAGGTATAGTGTACACAACTTTAAACTAAACATTTTCTCTGAAAATCACTGTGATTTCTTTATGTTTTTCTTGCAGGTTTGGCAGTTCACCAGATTATCACAATCACTGTGTCTCTCATCATGGTGATCGCAGCCTTGATCACAACACTCGTCCTTAAAAACTGGTAGGAAAGATTCCTTTACTTTTCACTCACAGCACCTTATTAGCAGATCCGCTTCTGTTTTAAAGAATCTTACTAGCTTAGTCAGAGGTGCGAGGTATGATTTTATGTTTGTTTCTTGTCTTTGGTGCGTGTTTTTGTAGCTGTGCGCAGTCTGGAAATGGCCGCCACAATAGCCATCAGAGAAAGATCCACCAGCAGGAGGAAAGCTGCCAGAACCTGACAGACTTCACGCCGGCCCGCGTGCCCAGCAAGGTGGACATCTTCACTGCCTACAATGACAGCCTGCAGTGCTCACATGAGTGCGTACGGACTGCCGTCCCCATCTACACCGATGAGATGATCCAGCAGACACCCGTCTACAAGACGGCTTACAATGGAAACAGGTATGATGGTGGAAAAATGACTAAATGAAAGAGGGAAATAACTTTTCTGCTTGCCAGATATAATGTTGAATGCACTTAAAGATATATAATCACTTGTTTTGGTTTGGATCTCTTGTTGACGATTCTAGTTTCATTATATCATTTCTTCATTTTGATTAAACCACCCTTGTTTCTGTTTTACACTAGTTCAGTCCTTAGTTATTTTAGTTTGCTATGTTTAGTTATTTGTGTTTATTTCCCTTGTTGCCCAGTTTGTGCACTCTCCCTCGCCCCTGTGCCATTTTCTCTCTCTTTCTCCTCATACCTGCAACCCATTTCTGACTAGCCATCTGTTCTCTGTTCAGTAATGAAGCTACCCAGTTTATATACAACTTATTCTCAGTCATTCCTTGCTGGTTCATCCTGTTAAATCCCTTTTTTCCCCTCTGATTTACCCTACTGTTTTTTTGTTCTGCTCTGGCCCCCTGTGATTTATTTTTCTTGTAAGTGTGATTTCTAAAATGTGATAAGAGTACAGTACCCTCTACCTTGGGAAATAAAGCAGTATTTTTAATAAATCACTACTGTAACTAGTATAATTTCAATCTAAAAATCAGTTTTCTTGCTGAAGAAAATCTTTAAGGAAAAACCTTACAAACTCCAAGCAAAATTATTGGAATTACTATTGGAATTTTACCAATTCCTACAAAATAAAAGTGAATAAATCAATTCTTCAGCAACGCTCAATTCTTCAAGTTGGGTGGAGCAGACTGTTTTTGACAGGAACTATTTATTATTAACACATGACTTCCTGTTTTCATTGAGTAGAGAAATGCCGTAACACCAGCTCATTTCTCTTACCCTAGTTTCTAAATGGCAAATATTATAGAACATTCTATTCAAATAAAGTAGATGTGCGTTGATCTTCATGAATCAGAAAATGACTCAACCACACTTAGTCAGGATGATGGGAAGGAAAATATTGATTTGGTTTATAGATTTAGGGCAAATGTAAGCTTCCATTTATAACCACTTATATAACTATATCCAAGAAACTGATAAAAAAATTTACATTTTCATATATGTATTGATGATTCTCCCATTATGTGCACAGTGCAACATTAAGTTGGTCTTATACTGACAGTTTTTATAGTCCGTGTGACATTGTGGAGTAAAAGGCCAACAACGATGACAAATTAACAGCTGTACATCGGCAGTGACGATGAAAATGATTAATTTTGTGTCTATATTTAACAATCACAGGTCACTGAAAGCGATTTTACCGTTTTATTTTACAGATGTAACAAAAACACTTCTGATGAGTCAAGCAGCTTTTTTAAGTATCCGACTGTGACAACATTATGTTGTTGACAGAGACGTTGAAGGCTAACTGGGGGCATGATTAGACCTTAGCGGATACACGCTAATAAAATCTCTGGGGTAAAAAGACATGCCTTAGCTCGGTGTTTCATTCACTTCAAAGTCAATTTGCTTAATGATCTAACTGCCTTCGTTTTACCCAACAGGCCCTCCCCCACCGAAAGACAACTGATTCCTGTGGCCTTTGTGTCGGAGAAATGGTTCGAGATCTCTTGTTGACGAGCTGTAGGCTTTCACTCGTTTACTGGGAAAGACTTCATGAATCCACGCTCTGGTGGGTACTTCTCCATGTTACCTCCTCTACAAACTGTCGAGTGGGCTTCCTCAATCCCCTTTGGTAACGCTGCCCCACTTTGGGAATTGAGAGGAACTTGACATATGTTTGTTATTTGCGACATAATTGTGGATTTTTCCCATATCCTGTGTGGAAGGAAAATCAGTTCATTTTCCTCAGAAATGAGGTAGTCGTTGGGCCTTACTGCAATTCTTGTGAATTCCACAACCCTTGAATTTGTTCACATTTTGTTTGTTCATAGCCACAAACCTTCATGTATTTTATCTGGATTTTATGTGTAAGAACATCACAACGTAACACTTATAGTGATCCAAAAAAAGGATTCACTCCTTTTTACTGTTTTATTACTTACAGATATCACGATAAACATAGTTTGGCTTCTTTGACGGGACAACAAAGATTTATGTCAAAGTGAAACTCAAGAAGTGGAAGGAATTTTGTAATTTCTTTGTCAAAAAAAAAGGCCTAATTTTGCTAATCATAATTGATGTGTAAATGTAACAGTACAATGGTAAAATTTCCAAGGGGATGGATCATTTTTAAAGACACTGTAAAAGGATGACGCTGGCCGACAATCTGTTAGCGGCCTTAAAAAGATTTGAGACTGAGGTTGAAGGTTTTGTTCCGCTAGGACAGAAACCCACAACAAATATCTTGAGATGCAGTAGAATGGTTTAGATTGAAACATATTCTTCTTTTAAAGTACAATTAAGGTGCAACTCTAAATCCAGTTAAGCATCTGTGGCAAGTCTTGAAAATTGATCTTTCGAGTTGCTCTTCATTCATTCTGACTGACCTTGAGCTCCTTTGCCGAGAACACCGGGCAGAAATGTTGTTGTCTTGATCTAGAAACAGAATACATGGAAGTTTGGGGTGGTGATTTCTTAAAATGTGAAAAAAGTTATAAATACTTTTGCAGCATACATCAGCACTATGTGATCACACCTATTTCTTTTTACCTAAGCGTCCAAAAACTCTTTGTCCTTTCATTGCCACTCGCATTCCTAGAGTTTGTTCGCAAAAAGAGTAGGTTTATACCTTACTCAAAAACTTTTGCTTGGCCAGTACATGCTATGTCCAAGAATTTGAAATTCAGTGTATAAACCTTGCACACATGGTTTAGCGCTGCAGTATTGGTGGGGGCGGTGTAGCTACTGAGCCAGATATTTAATTAAACGGATTCCGTGCAGGTGAAGTAGGGAGAGGACAGAGTGTCATGACATTTGTTGTTGCCTGGACACACATTATGAAGTTCAGTTTTTCACAGCATGCTCCAGATTGCATGGCTTTGAATTAAAAAGACTTCTCACCATTTGTGGAACTTTGTGTATTATTAGGATTATTTGTCTAACAATTATCCTTAATTGTATAGTTTTTTTTGCACACCGCATGTTTCTTTAATCAGCTTTGAAAAAGGAAATGAGCAGCATGTTTTTTCAGGCCAGATTGGAATGCCACCCTCCCCTCTAAAGCAAGTAGAAAGTAGGCTAATTTAGAAAAGAAAAAAAAAAATTATGTCTGTGTTGCTTGGCCTCGTAATGAGGAATAACTGGATTGTTTTTGTCTTTCTCTGCATTTCCACAGGATCCAGTTGGAAACAAGAAACACACAAAAACAGCTTATTTTGTAAAATAGTGTAATCTCTCCTTGGACACTTGTGAAGATATTTATTTTTCTAGAGATAACAAGCTGAGCAGCCGTGGAGCTGCTCTTCCATCTTTCCCGAAAAACAGCATTCATTTAGGTGGAGAGTACACACACACACACACCCCCACACCCCCACACACACACACACACACACACACACACATATATATATATATATATATATATAT
>CAEFZY010015855.1:0-27220 GCA_903066815.1 Brachyrhaphis roseni
TTCCTTCCTTCCTTCCTTCCTTCCTTCCTTCCTTCCTTCCTTCCTTCCTTCCTTCCTTCCTTCCTTCCTTCCTTCTTGTCTCCTTCCTTCCATCAGGTTCCATATTTAAGTAAATAGTTCCTGTTTTTTTTTTTTTTATTTCTCGTTACATTTTGCTACAAAGGACAACACTCTGAAAATGTGCTTCTAGAAACATTCATATGTTTGGTATGAAGTCTAAGTAGAAACCCTCTGTTTCTGCACATTGCCAGTCAGCTGGCTGAAAGACAGTTACTACACTTCTATTCAGCTTACAAGCAAAAAAACAAAGATGATTGTCTAGAAATATCTCCACTGGTAAGGGACAGGTCCATTAAGCGGTCAACCTCAGTGTGAATTTTCCACAGGAAGTAGTGACACAGGAAGCCAAGTCACCTGCTGCTTTAGTTCTCTGAGCTTTATCGAGTCCAAAGTCAGAGCAGCTGTCTGCCAGGATACTTTGGAGCACTTTTAATACATGTTCTCCATACGTTCTGTTGCGGTTAACATTAATCTATTTAAAAGTATGACTGGATGAAGTGTGGCTGCCAGTGCCTGAAGCACTCACATAATGTTGGCACAGGTAGGCTTTCAGATGATATTCCCAAGCCTCTTCTTTTGTGCATGATCTGCTTTTTAATGCTAAATATGCAGCAAAGAGTAGGCGCGTGGCATTTATTCAAATGTGACTCAATATAAAACAACTAATTGGCCGAGCACGACTAAAACATTCTTTTTTTTTCTGAGATGGCTTGTTGGAGCAGTACCCTGAGCTAAATCTGCAGACTTAAGACTCAACCTCTGATAAGAGGGCCATCCCACACTCTCCTCCCTTCCACCATTGTTGTTTTGCTTGTTGGCAGGCTTCTTCCTCCCTAATATGTTTTCATGGCCTAAAGCCTGGAGCTACACACAATCAGGGTTCCTCCACATCTTTCATGTCAAATTCCAGACTTTGAGCCCAGACTTAGTCTCAGACCGTTAAGCCCAGTTTGTATGAATAAAAAAGTTGTTTGTATTTTTTTTAATGATGAATTTATCTCAGATACTTTGACAGAGGTCAAAGTTCAAACGTGAAAACTGCAAAAACTAGAGACAGGGAGAAAAAACGAGGACGATAGAAAGGAAAGAAGACAGGCCAAAAGATATGAACGAAAGACAGAAGAAAGAAACAAAGGATGCAAAGACAATGGCATAGAAGGAAGGAACAAATGAAGGAAGGAATGAAGGAAGCATGGGAAGAAGGAAGGAAGGAACAAGAAGGCAGGAAGTACAGAAGAAGGAACTAATAAAAGAAGAAATGAAAATGGATTTGAAGGAAGGAAAGAAGAGAGGAAGGAAGAAAAGGAGGGAAAGAAGAGAGGAAGGAAGAGAGGAAAGACAGGACACAGACATGAAGGAACAGAAAGGAAGGAAGGGCATGGAAGAAATGAAGAGATGAAGAAATAAATGATAGGTGAACAGAAGGAAAGAAAGCACTCAAGAAAAAAGGATAGACAAAAGAAACAAGTGATGGAAAGAGCATATGAATGAAGAAATGATGGAGCAAATGAAAAAAGGAACGGTGGATGATGGATGGACAACCTTTAGACAAACAGAAAGATTCAGTCTGGAGATTTTTCCCTCCTCTGTTTTCTGTAGAATCCAGACCCAGCGTCCTGCTACGGCCTCCCTCCCCCCTGCTGCGGTTGTGCGTGTACGTACATGTCGCAAAGCGGCGCGTGCGTGCGTGCGAGCGCCTAATGTGCCTGCATTTGCCCCGGCAGGTAATCCCCCCACGCTGAGCCATGAACACGGCAGCACTAAAGCGGCGGAGGGATCCTTCTCAGCATCTCTGCCACGGATCCGCTCCCGCTAATACACAGAGGAGCGTGTTGTTTAACGTCTTTCCTACCATTAACTACCTCTCAGGCTGCGCGCTTGCGCGCGACAGCGTTTGTGCGCGCAAGCGTTCCCCGCGAGGCCCCGGTGGAAGACGAGCGAACACATCAAAGGATCCCTCCGTGATGCCGCGCGCGATATCCGCCCGAAGACACGAGGTTTAAGCACTCATCCGCCGCTGTTTTCTTTACGATTAGCCAGGCGGCGGAGCAAAATGTCATTTAGTCGAAGCGCTGTTCTGCCGGATTTGCCGCACTATTTGTCTTCTTAAATCTACAACAGAGGACTTTGGCAAATGAACCCTGAGCCCCATGAATAAAACAACACGGGGAGGAGGGACGTGGCGGGAGAAAAGCCTCGCGCGGTTTGAGGATTTGAGGAACAGCGTGGCACGGGCGGGCAACGTGATGGGAGCCGACAGCGGCGGCAGGCGGTCACCAGATAAAAAAAACAACAACAAAAAAATCCTGTCTGGCTTTTCACGAAGGGCTTTTAGCGTTCCGACTGCGACTGAGTGTTTTGTTAGGTGTATTAACAAAAAAAATAAAATAATAAAAAAAAAGAAGTCACGTGCTGCTTTTACACATTCACCGCTCTGTCTACAGGAACAAGCTGTTGCCATCTCGCACTTTGCTTTTCCATCACTGCTTTTAACCGGAGTGACCCAGAACATACTTGATCATTAGAGTTATTCATCACACCTGCTAACATTTTTCCCCCTTTTTCCTGGAACTACTATGTTCCTAAAAAAAATAAAAAATAAAAAAGTGACCAACTAGCTCTTGATCTTAGACTTGAAGAAGTCTTCAGATCAGTTAATTAACTTTTTCCGCAACCTTAAAACAGACTTTCTAGCGACGGGATCCATGCTGTGAATGATCAGAAGATACTCCAGACACCTGCTGGGACCTGGGGAATCATCCGGGTCAACCTCAAGATATAAGTAGGATATGTAGATATAATTCATAAACAGAAGAACATCTTCCACTTATGAGGAAATAGCTGGGAACAGGCGGAAGAGTTAACTTTGGTTGTGAGCGACAGCCGTGTCCGTCAGAGCAGCAATGTCAGCGGTGTGGTTGTTTTTAGAAGTATCAAAGGGTAGTGATATATGTATATAGATGGAAATTTATGAATTGATTTGATCAATTATTACAAGTTTTGGGTTTTTCAATGGTGAAACCCATGGAGAAAAAGCAAGGAACTCTTTTTCCTTGCTTCCGGCAGGTTCCATATTTTAGTTTTTCTTCCTTCTCCGTGGGTTTCACTAGTTGTTTGACAAACGTGATTCAAACCTTTATTTGGACTTTAAGTTCTGGTCAACTCACAGAAAAGGGTTGACCAGAAACTGGCTTTTATTTCAGTTATTTGTAATTTCTTGTTAAGAAAAGAAAACGACAAAAAAAGAAATCCGAGATGCTATATATCGCCCAGCCCTACTATAAGTTATTCATTTATATGATCGGAATTATACATACAAGATACTGGCCTATATATTTGGATCGGTGCAACGTTTTTTTTGCCTTAGTCAACAAACATAGCAGGTTTATGTGTGGAAACCAACAATACAGTTTGATTGGGCCCGACTCCCTGTGGGCAGGCGTTGAGGTCATCAGTTGTGCTGGCCTTCTGGCCCACTGACATTTCAACCAGTCATTCCTCACTAATGAATACGTTGGTGTCTGGCCTAGCGTGCCTAATTTTTCTCTCGTTTTATCACACGGATGCAGGCTGGCACAGCTGTGGCATACGTTCAACACAAAAGCGAGCTCTGCCAGCGAGATGGAGTCTTCACTGCCCCCACCAACACCAGCACCACCAGCACCTCCCTGTTAATATTCACATCATTCTGCCCACTGAAAGTCTGGCAGTACCTGTGGCATTTGAGCATCCGCTTTAGCAGGAAATCTTAACTTATCTTGACCTTACTGTTGTATTCATCATCATAATCCGCCCACTGACTGTTGCTTACCTCTTCTATAGCCGGCGGTGGCAGTATCACTGATGGGCTCATTAAGTGCAGGTATCAAAGTGAAGCCTGTTTAGTGGTGAGGGTTGGTTAGTAGGTGTTAATTAGACCCAAGTACGTCCACAAGCATTAGTCAGAGAAGTAGGAGGAAAAATATGGCCAAACATAAGCCAGAGGAAGGATATGATGACTTTGGTCTTCAACACCAATCATCATCGCAATGCACCCAGATCACTTCTATAAAATTAGAAAATAAAGGTATTCTTTTGTTTAAACTTCACAATAGGCAGATTTTTGTCTGACAAAAATATCTGGGATGACATCTGGATGTAGAAAGCTGCTCCAGCACATTTTGGATGAAGAGTGGAGGATGACTTCCAGAAGAGTGGGAAAGTTGGTACGTTCGCTACAAACAAAGATGAGCTGGAAATCCAACAACTGGGATCTTTGAATCGCTGTGATTCACCTAGCAACAAACTGTTCAAGCAGGAACACTCAGGTCAAGTAAATATGAGAAGTATGCTTTCCATAGAGACGTTTACAAGAATACTTCTCTGCTTTACATGTTTAAGTGTCGAATAAATTTCTGAAAGTTTGTTCCCCAGATGGACGCTATTTCTCTCTTTTCTTGCAAGAAACCCGAATAAAAATAATCCTTACAGTCTTGTTTGGCGTCTTGGGTTTTGGTATTTTTTAATTTCCGTTCAGAAACTCAGCAAATTATCTCTGTGCAATTATTCTTGCACGTTACTGGAAGATCAGTAATGAAAGCTTAAAGGCTCCAGGCAAGTAAAAAACCCAAACTAGAAGAAGAAGCAACTGAAAATATATCATCTATTTGCTTCTGTCTCCAATGATTTTTGCGCCCCCACCCCCAAAAAGAAAAACAGTGCAGCTCAATCCCCGTCTTTGCTTGTCCACACAGACATGGTACTAATTCACTTTTTGACAAAAAAAGAAGAGACGCTCCATACGTTATATATCTTTAAATTTTGATCAGCAGCAGACTAAGTAAAGTTCTTCAAAAGTAGTAGCATGCCTTAATTGGCAGGGCTTTTTTGTTTCACTGCACAATACATAAAGACTATTACAATTTCATACCAGTGGCAGTCAATGTTAAGTTATCTGTTTTATATCGGTTGATTGACCAATAACTGTAGGTCTAGAGGGGGGTTCTATTAAGAGCTTGTGAGCTATTAATAGCTTACCAGGACTAGCTAACTTATGTGGTTTGATAAGTTGCAAAAAGCTGATTAAAGCCGGAACAAAGAAGATCTCAGAACTCTATTATAGGCCTCTAAACCACCTTCACAACCACTTTATCAAACCACAAGAGCCCTGATTAACCTCCTGACGTTATTCATCAGACTCACATAGACACATTTCATTAACTTTTATCAAAATATAAAAAGAAAACTTCTGAAAAGGTGGGCCTCCCAAATGTCAACAACTGAACATTTGGGACTGAACATGTGGGACTGAGAGCGACTGAACAAAACCAGTCGCTCTCTAGCTAGCAACTTGCTAATGTCGGTTCAGTTCCACTTATAAAAAGATCGTTCGTTTCAGGTCCATTTTTTTAAACTTTGTTGATTTAAGCAAATGCTTAAAAGTTGACAGGCAACGTTAACGTCCAACTTTTGTTTCTCACATATTGGTGATTTTAATTTAGAGCAAGGAAGTGCAATCAGAAAAAGAGCAGCAAATCTCCTCAACTTTAACTTTTGAGTGTAGCTTAAAGGTTAGCCCAAGTCCCGAATTTGTCCTGTGGCAGCCATCTGCCAAAGCAGAAATTGGGGATGACGACTGAAAGGCAATCATCGCTACATTTTATTAACAACTCCATTTAAATGGCATGGTAGCAGCAGCAATCTGCAGAGGGCACCTTCAGCAATCAACGGCATTTCAGTGCAGCTGCCTCGCGAGGTGTACCGAGGGTCGCGGAGAGAGACGAACAATACGATTAATCCCACAGGATAAGAGAAAAAGAAGAATTTCCACAGAAAATCATAGAGTCGCGACCTATTTGCTATGCACAGGTCCCTCTGAATAAGTGCTTCATTTAACAATAATTGATGGAGGAAATTTTCTGAACGGGCGGATGAGGTTGTGCACCCCCTTTTTTCCTCTTTTGCGGCTCCCCTCCCCCCTCCCTCGTCTCTCCAGAATTGTATTTTGTGCTTGAGTGAATTAGGTGATCATTTTTTATCTTACATGCCGCGCTGGCTTCTGGAGTTTCTAGCTCCAAGGAAATTGGAGGGGAAGAAGAAGTCGAACATTTATCGCATGCCGGGGTTAATCTCCTGAAATGGTGGGATTTGGTCAGAGAGGAAGGAGAAAATCCACGCTTGCACTCGCAAGCTGCATTACAGTCACATTTCCAGTTTTATTTCTTTTTTTTCTTTTCTCACCCCCCCCACCCTACCCAACTCCCTCGCTCTAACCTGCCTTCCTCGAACCAGGAGGAAAATCCTTCGAGCTGAACAGCGGTGACAAGACAAAGTGGCGACGCATAAATTAAGGCAGAGACTGGACTCATCACTCACCGTCTGAGGCACTAATAATGCTGCTCATTGTGTGATCATCTCTCATTGCTGTTGTTAATGCTTCAAATTGAAGATACATTAGACGTTTCATTTGTCTAGAAGCAGCAAGGAAAAGAAATGCTAGCGGACGGCTAACGGTTCGACATCGATGAAAGAAAACAGCGACTTGTTAACCAAACAACCCATGAACTTCCAATAAAGAAAAAAACAATCCCGTTATGTGTCAAGTTTGGGCAGGTTTCCTCCTTGCAGTTGTATCTGTATTTAATCAAGTAGCGTTTTAAGTTGTCTCTGTTCAAAAACAAGAATTTAAGTTATCGAAGTAGTACTTTTTTTTGCATAAAATGGTTTCTGCCTAAATGACAAGAAGGCACAAATTGCAGCCATTGAGAGAGAGACAGATAAAAATGCCTTCATTCTTGCAGTTTTTATTTCCTTCAGCAAATGTCACATTCACCTTTTATGCGCGAGAGTGCCTCTATTCCTTCGTAAAAGCTGTTCTGTGAGGCTGCAACTGGTTGGCGAACAATGTGCCACAAAATCTTCCACTATCAAAATGCTGCTATATATCTCGTTAAAGTGAGCTCTGTCTGATAAAGTGCTATCCAGATGTAGTTAATGTATTTTTCTCTGGTGAAAGCAGAAAAAGTTGTGATGAGAAGCTGAGGCGTACTTTGTAGTTTTTAGCATCTCTTTTTGCTGTGTTGTGTTGACATAATTGCTTAATAAAGGTGGTTTTCTCTCACGCTAAGGAATTAAATGGTCTTAAAATGTTCAAATCTTGCAAACTGTTCGATTTTGTTTTGTTGAATTTTCCTGTTTCCTAAAAACATTGTATCATGTTTTTTTCCCCCATTTATATTTTTCTGAACCGTTACAAAATATTACAGAACTGAAATTCTGATCAGACCAAAAACATTTAAACCAACCCTAAATTCCTTGCAGCAGAAAACTGCTATCATTTTAAATTACTTTAACATGTTGACTAACACTAACTGACTCTATTCTGTACACAAAGAAGTTGGGTATGAAACAACCATACTTGCTAACTTAGAAATGATCAAGAACAGATTTGATTGTTTCTGGGGAATTTTAAACTTTTTAAAGATAAAATTAAATAACAATATTTGCACTCTATTGTTTGAGCCAATTCCACATCAATTTTTTTTGACTAATAATTCTACACATGACAAAATGTTTGGTTGCAAAACTGTCAACCCTGGGAGAGAAATGTATTGGCCTTAAAAGGTACAAAATGCCAAAGCAGCTAAATGACCAACCAGCAATTCTCCACACACATAAGTAGCTATGGTTTGAAGCTAAATATTTAGTTAGCAAGCTAAATATTTAACCTGCTGGCTAAATGTTTAGCTTTAAACTCAATAATTAGCAAGCAAGCTAGCCAACTATTAGCCAGCAAGCAATAGTTAGCAAGCCTGCTAACTACCTGAATTTTTAAATTGAAGCTAAATATGTAGTTTGAAGCTATGTATCAAAGATGCTAAGTAAATATTTAGCTTAATGCTAATTATCTAGCATGCAATCCGAATATTTAGCTTGAAGACAACTCACTTTAATTGCTAGAAAACTGGACTTCAAAGCCTATGGTCTTCTATGACATTGTGTAACCTGGAAGTTTACTGCAGCCAAACATTTTTACCAAAATGCTGAATTTTTAAAAAAATATTCATGCTATTGTTGAAAAGGAAACAGATTTTTTTCATTTACAAACTACAGCTCGTCACCAGAACTTTTCTTGAGTTTTTCCAGAACTAGCCACGCAGTTAGCTGTGTAAACCAGTAGCAGACGAGTCGAAATCATCTCGCGCCCGTGGCAACTGTTTGTCACTATCAAAAGCTAACATCAGTCCCCGAGCTGTACCAGCCAATTCTATCACTGCTCCACAATACTTTCCAAAGTCAAGACTCGCTGTAAACACAAGCTTTGATGGAGACAGCTGCCGCCGAAGAGCCCGCGAGTCGGAGATTAAGTGGATCCGCGGAGGAGATTTATACCTGCGTTTTATGGCATTTGCAAATGGCTGCTACCATAGTGGCAGAGTAATTCCCTCCTGTCATATTTGTCTTTACAAAATGTAACAAATTACGGTGAGTTTGCAGCGGATGAAACTCCTCTCTCTCTCTCTCTCTCTCTCTATATCTATATATATATTTTGCTTCTGTCTCCCATTTTTGCTAACTTTTTTTTTTCCATGTTGCCCAGATAAGGCGCTGATGGTGAGATTGCAGGCCCATCCATTTACAGTGTGTGGCAGGTGACAGGCAGACATGATTCATTCTGCCTGGTGCCGCGTGACGCGCTCCCTCCTGTCCCCCTCTCTGTCTATTCTCTCTCCTCTGTTCTCCTCCCCCAACTTTCACCCTTCCATCACTTCTTCGTCCCTTTCCTTCCATCCCTTTCTTTTGACTTTCTCCCCTCACTTTTTCAGAGGGGCGCCTGTCAGCATAACTCAGCCAGTCAGCTCAAGGGACAGGATATGGGTAATTGGGGCAGGAGAGTGTGCGCGTGTGTTTGCGCGTGTATGTGTTTGTGGCTAGGAGACGCTGCCTTCTCGGCAGACTGAGCCGCCTTTTCCACTACCGCCTAATGAGGTGTGACTTGTGTCTTGTGGAGAGCTGGACGGACAATTGCAACCTCCCTCCTCTGACACACACCTTCCCGTGACCCTCGATTTACTCCCCACCGCTCTCCTCTCCCAGTCAATAGCTGTCAGAGATCCATCACTCAGCCGCTAGCCGACCAGAGCAGGTTGTCCACGCGCTGGACCGGCCACAAATTTGTTAGCCACAAATAAAACTCTGCCCCTAAACACCGAGATTCTGAAATTGACCAAGTCTGTTGGGAAGAACGGTAGAGTCTCTTTTTAAGCATAATCGAAAATATGTTGTAGACATATATATATTCTGATAGCACTAAATTAGCGGTGTCAGTTGAGGCCCTCTGAATGATTTTGTGTGGTCGCAAACCACAGTTCTAGAGGTAGATTTGACCTGCAAGCACCAGCGACTGATACAGACGGATAATTTCTTTTATGTATTTTAGGATTTTACAGACAAAATCCTCACCTCTTGTTTGGTTTGCTCAAAGTGAACTTGTAAAAGTGCAACTTTTACAGCAGACTGCGCGTCGAGTGCATAGTAGACTGATGCAATCGCGTATGTCTTTGTGAACAAAGAATAATATGTGGTGTGTGCGTTTACACCTCACACACGCGTTCGCTCAATACGTGCTCCACCACCCGCTTGCCTCTGTGTCTGCACCTGTAACTTCATAGTGTATGTAAACGAACCACACCACCAGTCAATCACAGACAGATCTTTATCATCCAGACAATTGGTTAAAAACGCTGCATTCACTGGGATGAAGTTTCCTGGGGGGAAGCCCTGCTGTCTCACGAGCTTCTCAGGTAGAGTGAAAACAATTTGAAATCTAAATCTGCCAGGGGCATGAATAATTTTCAGTTTTACTGTACATTCACACTCCGTATAAACTTAGGAGAGTTATGGCCTAGAGGCCAAGGAAAGTGGTGCGGGGGTTCCCATGGTTTCTGAAAAGGAAGTGAGGAAAATGTGGGCAATCTCATTGGGTTTTTACAAATGTTTTACAAAAACTATTATGCAATCTCTTTCTAATATGGTATGGCCCTAGAGGGAATTTTAACTTTTGCAAAAAAATATTTTATTTACATATTTGTTGAAACTGTCACTATATTCTGACAGCATGGTATGAGACAGATAATCTGTGAAAAAAATAAAAATAAATAAAAAAATCAAGCACTTTCTGGATCTCTCAGTGCTAGAAACAACCAATCAGAGCCAGGGGGCGGGTCTTAGTACTGCCAACCAAAAGTTAGTGTGATTAACACTTGTCCCCAGTATGTTGCAGCTATCATAGTTTGTTGTGAATGCTAAGGCTAGTTAGCATGGGTTTTCCTGTAACGTTAAGCTATTTTAGTAGCGCGTCCATGATGTGATTGACAGCATTAAGACCCTCCTCCTGGTTCTGATTGGTTGCTTTTGATCGGGAGTGGTGCATTTCTTCAGAAGGCAATAGTAGCTCAAGAAGGAGGTGAAGGGGATTCATTTTTTTCACATATTATCTGTGTCATATACTGTCACGACACGGAGATCATGTAAAAAACTTTAAAAAAAGAAAAATAAAAGTTACATACTGCAACTTTGAATAAAATAGCTTGTATAAATACACGAGAACATCAAAGTATGTGATAATAAAGCTTCTAACTACGAATAAGAGAAGGATTTATTCTTGTTGCTCTAGCAGAGGTTAACGTAGCCCAACACTCCGAGCCACAGCCTCACGGACGTGTGAAGCATTTATCCGCGGCGCTTCCTGTAGCTTGACCTGTCAGCCTCTTTAACAAAGCACTCGCTCGCGGTGGTAGCTTGTTCCTCGCCGGCGCGGCCGCTGCTCTCATCGCTCAGCTACAAAAGCGTCTGTGTACCATATCTCCTCTCATTAAGTCAGCTGTAATGTGCTCCCCAGGCAGGAGTCGCGCGTAATGCGAGGCCGTCTCATTAGCGCTGTCACGTCACTTCCATTTAGGAGCCTTTCCGACAGGCATTACGCGCCTCTCCGAGCGCCCCGCGCACCTCCGGGGCCCGACTCGGCATGTCCAATGACTTATTCCTGCTTAGCGCTTCACGTTTCCCCAACTTTCACTCATTCCTGGAGTACTATAGAAAAAAAAGGAAAAAAAAAACAACATGCTCCCAGAAGAGCCTTGGCAATTTAATCTTTTTTGTTAAACGTGTGAGGTAGAGTTGTAATCTAATAAACCTCATTAGGAAGGGAATAAGGCTTGATGAAGACAAGGGGATTTAAGAGACGCCTGTTAACCACCCCGCTTTAACCCTGAAGAAATTACCAATCAATGACCAGCGGCAAACTAATGGCTCCAAACGTTTGGCCAGGCGTTCCCAAGGTGAAGTTTTTCTTCCGTTTGGCTCTAAAATTGCTTCCATTGACTGTGAATTTATTACTCTGCGCAATGAAAAATATTCACAACAATTTGATTTTCACAGTTGCTGTGAGAAGCACAATGGCTGCAGCATTTGTTTTTTGGTCTGGGTCTTTGCTAAAGAGGTTTACAGTAATCGAATCCAACAGCACTTTCAACAAATGAACTTAAACCGCCTTTGGAAACGATAAAAATGAATTCAAACGCCATTACTATTGAACTGAAGTGATTAAAAGAGGAATATTGCTGCATGAGACGAAAACCTGCCCAAGGCAGGAATAGTATTGTGAGTCTGTACCGCGCCACTTTGCTTTGTTTTTTTTTCCTCTCTCTTCAATGCAGCATTTAGCTGGATTCTTTAGATGCTTTATAGATTACAAAAAAACAAAAAACAAAGAACTTCCAAGGAAGCTGCTGTCGGTTCAGATGGTTAGTTGCGGTGAGGAATCAAAGACGGAGGGAAAAGTGGCCCTGAGCTGGAAGCGTTCGCCCGAAACGACGGAGGAAATTTCAGATGAGAACGGTCGCCGGGGAGACGGCGGCGGGCTTGGTTATTGATTCGTCCTCACGGGCGTCCGTCATTCAGACAAACGGAGGAGAAATCCCTTAAGGTGATCATTACTGCTGAACGCATGTCAGCCGGTCCATTAGGGAGCGTGACCGCCCCTGGACCGAAGGCAGGCAGAGGAAGTACAGAGACAAATCAACCATTCACTGTTAACAGGAACTGAGCACAAATACAAAAACTTGGGCAAGATAAAGTTAATAAGAGAAGTAGCAGATGTTCAGGAAAGTGCCATGTGAACACATGTTTATATTACATAAGTTTACTGTAATGCAGTCCTTAGCAACCTGAAAGCCATTCTTAAATTTACAGTCAACAGAAAAGAGCCGAAATAAAGAAAATAGTGACGCAAAATATGTGACATGGTCTTTGTTGGTTGAACTACGAGTTGTTGCATAGAAACTAAAACCGAATTTATTTATTAAAAACAACATGTGCATACACAACCAGGAACAAAATACTTAGCTTACCGCTACTTTCCTGTTTGAATTGGAGTAGGAAGAAGTGAACGTTTATTTAATCTTAATCCTTATCTTAGTTTAATGAAATAATCACTTAACAACTCAGTGATTATCAGAAATGTTTGTGTAATTTAAAACATGTTATGGTATTCACATGTCCGTTCAACACACTGTGCTTAAAAACCAAGAATTAAATTATATTACAAGAAAACTAAATGATTGCAAACTGATTCAACGGGACAAGTAAATTTACTGACCCCTAATAATAATGGCAACTAGTGTAAATAACAACTGGACATACACATCAGAATAATCTAGGTGATTTTTTTTTTTTTTTCAAAGATTGAGCTACAAGTTGTTAAAACTATTTTTAAAGTAATCAGTTTTTTCCTATGTCAGTTTTTTGCACAGCAGTGAAGTATTTCCATTTACAGTCATTTTCAGTAATTTGCACATTCAGATGAGAAATGTTCATCACACTTAAAGTACATTTTGAAAAGGCAAGTTTTAAATTTATGTTTCATTTCTGTTTTTATTAATAGTTTTCTTTGTTATTGGCCCATGTCACATTCTAATTTTAAAGGTCATGTTTCCACTTCCTGTTGGTGGAAAATCATCACAATTAACAGAACTTAAGGTTTTCAAAACAGCCATCTGTAGTGAATAAATTCACATACATTTGATCAGGGAAACATGTACTGGTGTGAGCATGCACACGGCTCCATGCATGAGCCTTCGTCAAACCTGCATACCTACAGGAAAAATTTGAATTACTTCCAGGTGACGTAATCGCCTCGAAGCCTTTTGGTCTCTTTCCAAACACATCACGAGCCGCTCGCTTAACGTTGTGTGTGACTGACAACAAGCCGGGTCCGAACTCCTGAAAACAGCAGGATATTTGCTGACGACGCCTCGTCAGCCGTTCAAGGCCGTCTAAGATGGGCAGCTTGCAACGCTTTCGCCTCCTCTGCTCGCCTCATTGGATCTCTGGTGCCTCTCTGTACGTCCGGAAGCAGAAGCAGGCATTAGCCTCTGGCAGAGCTCTATTAGCCAGGCTGCTTATTGGTTACCAGACTGGATTAATGTGCTGCACTTGGTATGGAAGGCCACCTGCTCGGCCGGTGAAGGGTATTGGTAGGCTCATTGGTCCGGCCACTAATCTGCCTCTGAGGATGATTGCAGGCTTTCTGTGGCGTGATAAGGCAAAGAGGGCCTTCCTCCTCTCTCCTTCCTCCTCATCGTCGTCCCGCTTCTCTCCAGGAACATTAGCGAACTGTTCATTTCCCATAATTCTGGGACTCTTGACCCCAGAGCTACCATTATCCTGGGTAAATTTCTAGACTTAACAGCCCCGCCGCCCCACCCCGGGGAATTGCAGCCTTCTTGCAAAGCTAAAGATGTGGTCTGATGGCGGTCATACAAAGTCAGGAAAAGACTTGAGATTTGATTTGTGGATTTTCTAAGTGCAGAATGTCCAAATATTGACAATTTTATTGACCAGGCTTGATTCTCTGTTGCGTTGCGAAGGTAACATTTATTTATTTACACTTTTCACATGGAAATACCAGAGGCGCGTCACACAAGCAAAAAAAAAAAAAAAGCAAAACTGCTATATATGTTGAATGTTTCATCTGTTTACCTTCCAGTCCAATCATTCATCTAACTACAGTTTTTTTTTTTTTTTTTTACAGATTCCATGTAGAAATATGGTTAGTGAAGTTCTGTATTTATTGTTTTAAAATAGACCAAAAGTGTTGAAAAGTAAGACCTGTAGACAAAAAAAAGCTTGAAGGAACCCCTGATCTAATCAGGCTTTCCTGGGGTCCATATGCTGGGCATTAAAAAGAAATATGACGCATAACAAGATGATTAGATTCTTATTAGCTACTAACAAAGAAAGAGATGATTCTCATAAGAGGAGAAGTCAAATGCTTACAACTGGTTGTGCAGATAATCAGAACGACCCAAGCAATCACCAAATCAAGGAAGTCATCTACACGCAGTGCAGTCCCACACAAAACCCTTTACGTACTAGTCTACTTGACAGCAAGAAAACAGCTCCAACTCTTCATTAAAATCGAAACAATCATCAGAGAACTGTGGACTTAAACAAATTTGGTTCATGTGCCTCGTTCATCCGTACAAACGTGAGTACAAACAGTGAGTCCAGCCGTCACGGCGCTCAGGAAGGAGACGGATTCTGTGTCCCAGAGATGGACGTGCATCAAGGCGAGTGTCTTTTTATATGGAGTCTGTACATTTCTGGTTTCCTCAGCTGTGCCTGAGGTTGGGAAACTTCCATTGAAGTGCAAGAGAAACTGGTGTACTACACAAGAAAAGACCGGATTACTAAACTCAGACAGCATAAAAAGAGAATAGTAGAACTGCATGAGGGTAAAAGTATAGCCCCCATTTTTTGAAAAATTGGTTAAAAAAGTTAAATGAAAATGTGAAGGCTACAGAGGTTTGTGCAAGTGAGCTGGATCTAACATTAATTTTTCATTTCCTGTGCACAGAACAAACCATTCGACAGGAGATCCTGATGATCCAATGTTCAGCTGCAGGGAGGTTTAATCGTAAAAGCTGCTTGGTAAAGGCATAATCTGCTGAATGTCTTACTTTTTATTTTTCCAACGTCTGCTACCTTGGTAGACTTGCGCAACGTGGTGAGGATGTAGTTAGTGTGTTTCCTCAGCTTCCCACAGAGCCGCAACACAGAGAGGTGGCTGAGTTGAAAGACGTGGCCCTGAGGGGCCGGTAGTCTGGAGGAGGTGCTGAAGGCTGGAGGTTTGATGCCCCCTTCCAATACAAACAAGCAAACACACACATACAGTGGCGATGTCACGCGCCGCCAGCCACCCCACAGCAGTGCCGCATGTACGATGTCAGGGACGAGAAATGATCTGTGAATCCTGGGGGAGCAAAGCAGCTAATGTGCGATGAACTCTGAATTTGAACCTGGAGAAGTGGCAAGAAAGTCTCACATCTCTTCCTCTTTAATGGATGAGTCTCACTGTCCGATGAAGTGAGGTACGTCGCGTCTTTTTCGCCGCAGATTCCTCTCAAAACTGTTAAAATACCAAAAGTAATAGTACGGTATATTTGCCTTTCTTTTACCACGACGTTGTGTAGGGTGACATGTTAGATCTTCTCGTGTCTACGTTAGAGCTTTCCCACTATTTCAGAAATAAGAGTTTTCCACTGAGGTAGTGAGGTTGTAGTCTTTCAAGCTGGAGTATCAGTGTTGTTTAGGCCAAAAATAAAGCGAAAACAACCCCAGACGCATTCCGAGCAACGTCGCAGTGTGATCCGAGTTGTTCTGAAGTCGGATAACGTTGGATGTCTGAGGAAAACAATATCTTTAGCTTGATATGAAAAGTTAAAAAAAAGGCTTCAAAAAGTTTCACAACCTCTGCGGGGAGAAAGTCAGACGTTAATGCAGAAAAATAAAAAATAAAAAAGGCAAAACAGAACAAAACAAAACTCACGAGGTAAAGCAAGGTGGGGGGAGAAATTTGACATCTCTCTACTTATGTTTACACTTCACGAAGAAGGAACTCATGCTAAGTTTCTTCTTCAGTTGTTTCCATGTTGTTTCCTTCAGTGGTTCTTGGTGCAGCGCCACCACAGGCAGCTGGGTGAACGGGTTTTTCAAAGGGTTTGGTTCGTTTGATACAGTGCAGTCTACTGAACTATCAGATGTGGGAAAAAAAGCTAAAAGACCAAAGTTAAACAGTAATGAATCAGTTTAAAACAAATGGAGTTTTCTTGCTTCAACCCAGGTGATTTCTTTTGACAGGTGTTTGCTGAACTGTGAGTTTATCTTTTGGCGAGTTAAAAAAGGGAGTTAAGCAGGATAGTAAGGAAGGTTAAAGAAATTTCCAAATGTCACAGCAGCAGACAATGGCATCTTGAGGTCACCCTGTCTCCGTGACAACCACTAGACGCAACCTAGAGCCCGACTGGCTGTTTTGAAGAGAAGCAAGGAAAATTATCTTTCTGTTCAACCTCTACAAACTTTAATTTGTGGAATCTGCAAAGATCAACAGATAATTTTTAACACACTGATTTGCTCAGGTGAGACCAAAATTGAGCTTATCAGCAAAAAAAACCAAAAACTGAACAGAAAGCACCTGGTTGATTTGGTGAATTTTTAAGACAATAAAAACATTTTTTTTTAATGTTTTTCCATGGCCGTGTCCTTGCATTGATCTGAATCCTATGGGAAACCACTGTGTGTTAAGCTAAACAGCTCGATGGCTCTACTGCTAAATACTCCAAGGTTCTTCTTTAGACATCTTCACGATGGATGCTGTGTATTTCATTGTGTATCTGTTGTATCATTTCATTTTAGATAGATATACTGTGAACACATTTTGTTCGGATGCTTTCATGTTGCCTTGTTGTTGTTGCATTGCGCCAAATAAATAAATTTGCCTTGCTAAAGATTTAGCCAATAAAACAAATGGTTCATGAAAAAACGAAAAGAAGACACAACAAAACTACTTTTGTCAACCCGGCTGAAAATTAACGATTACAGTCAGTTACTGTTACCGCACAATAAGAAATAATTTGGAGCTGAGAGACGTGCCATCGCTCCGCCAAGTGATCATTTGTTCCCTCAACAAATGAAATGACGCTTCTCCCCCCTCTACACCCCAACCTCATTTAATTTGGTTGCTGGAATGAAACAAAGACACTGAAATAAGGAAATGGGAGGAGAAAAAAAAAAGACTCAGTGATGCAGAAAGCATCCCAGAGAAATGAGAAGAGATGGATATGAAGAGAGAGAAAGAGAGAGCGCCGCCACGCTCTCCGCAGTCAGGTGACAAAGCGCCCCGCCTGAGGCCACAGCCGTCATAAACGCAGTAATAGAGTGAACACACATTTTCATTAGCTATTGATTCATTTCCAATTCTCCATTAATTTTGGGGGGCCATCACCGCACAGTGGCCTTTCTCCTCCCCAGGCTACGTTTCTCGGCTCCGCCTGCTATAACCGTGGTAATTACTGCGCCGCCGCCCCGCAAGCTGTTCACAGTCTCATACCGCTGGAAAAAAAAAAGAAGGAAAAAAAAAAGAAGTATTCTCGAGGAAAAAAGAAAAAAGCAAATGAAAGAGAGGAACAAGAAGAAGAGAGAGAGGGGAAAAAAAAAAGAAACAGACTGAAAGGGAGCAATCAAAAGCAGCAAGGCTATCACCTACAGGCGTACGGTTTGACAAAACGGAATTACAATGGGCCCTGAACAATTGCTGTTGTGCTATTCCAGCCTTAATTGTCAAAGAGCTCAATTTGTTCAAAGCTCAGGGTATGTGCTGCAGCCGCGGCTGCTTCACTAGGCAGAAACTTTGTTCCTTTTCTCTTTTTTGTTTTGTCTTTTTCTTTTCTTTTGGAACAAACTTTTACTTATATCGCAATGAGAGAGAAGAGGCACGCAGTATCAAGCACTGATGACTCGGAGGATGATTCGACATCGAGGGAAGTCACCTTTAGGGATGATGCTTCACTCAGAGAGCGCAAGCTAAACATACGTCATATGTAGCTCCTCGCAACGACATTCACAACCTTTAACTTTTCCATGCATCGTCAATTAAACTAAAAGCTCTCCTTTGTCCAGTAGCACTTCTATGGGGTGTTTTGAAATGGATTAAAGTGAAGTGGCAGGAGGGCATCAACTCATTTGAGTTTTATGTCATCATATAATGTTATTCCTTCATCAAAATCATACATGGAGTGCTGCTTTGATTCTTTCATGCATGTTTGAGAAATCCTTTAATCGCCCATGGCAACCATTCAGCTGTGCAAAATGCCTGAATGGACCTAGCCCCGCCTTCGAGAACGAAGCTCCTCCTCGAGGCTGCGGTTTTCAAGCTTCCGCCTCACACAGCAACCCTCCCCCGCGACGCCTCCACCCAGTTCCTTCAGACTAGCCAGCAGCAATTAGCAAAGATCTCCTGAGCTCGTTAAACGAGCTACTTCTCAGTGCAACGATGGTAAAAACGCCGTTAAAGGTTTGGTAGAGGAGCCATGTTGTGCTGACTTCTTGAAGTCGGAGTTTCAAGGAGTCAAATTGTGAAATCATATATGATAGATACAGCATTTTTATAACCACTGAAGGCAACGTTGCTACTTGATTGTGACACCATGTGGCTGGATAGCAGTGCTCCATCAAAACCCAGGTTTCTTCCACCTCACTATTCCCTAAGTGACTTAAAATTACAAAAATGTACAATAGAGTTTGTGGTTTAACATGACATAATTGTTAGTTGTGTTGTTGTTAAATGTAATGTTTACTTCCTGTTTCATAATTGGTTATTGTGTTACAGTTTTATCATGTAAAGCATTCTGAACTGCCTCGATGATGACATGTACGAAACAAATAAACTTGATTTGAGTTAATACATTCAAGACATTACAATTACTGTAGCTATTCATGCACTGATTTGCGTTCTATATGCACCTAACATTTTATGCTTACAGGATTCTCAGCTGCTAAGAAACATGTTGGAATGCATGAATGTTCCTTGTGGTAAAATGAGGCTGACCAGCAGGACAGGCTCTGCCGGTCTTGATTTTAGTCTCTCTGGGTTTTTTTTAGGACTTTCAGGCATCAGATTTGGTAAAACAGATGAAGGAATAGGAGTAAGTCTTACCTGAGAGAGGAAACATCAAGGCATACATGTGAAAGAGAGCAAAGGGAGACAAATTAGAACTTCTGAGTTCTTTTGTAGTACATATAGAGTGTAAAGAATACATAGCAGATCATCACGAAACAGCATGGTTTCATCTAAGAAGGTACAATCTTTCATCCTTCTTGAAATAACAGTGAAACATGAAGCTGGCAAAAAATCTACATGTAGGATGACGCGTGTTCAGTAAGAGGAACTCAACTATTTTGCCATAACCTGCACAGGAAGGCGCCCCTGTTTATTACACCTTGTGGAGGGATGGGGGGAATGAACTCAATTACACGAAAAAGAATCAAGTCACCCATCAAATATACACTCTGTTTTCTGTCATTCGGCCTAGCATTTTTTCTTCAATTTTGAATGAAAAAACAAACAATAAAAAGAAAGCCCGATTGCATTCTGAACAAACCTCTCAGTTCGTCGGTTTTACTAAAAATAAAACCCACGCCTTCCTATACTCCTTTTTACATCTGTTTTGGATGAGATAAAGTCCAACAGGATTTTCTTGTTTGTCTATAGACTTTTTCGCATCCCTGGAAGTTTTTCACAATATGTGCTTGACTTGAATTTCATGTGCTAGACCAAATCAAATGATACAGAAATGTGAATCGTAGCAGGACTTTAATGAGTCATACTCATGAATGCGTTTCCATTCTCCCTTTATTTTACTTTACTACCTCTGAATATGGAAGAGTGGCAAGAAAAAAGTCAATGTTACCAAAATGTACACCACGCGTGTAAACTTTATTTAATCATAGAGTTGACAGTTGTGGCTCATTTTTCCTTCAACTTCATATTCCTTCAACCTTTTCAGGTCAAAGGTCTATAAATGCTCTTGAGCACCACGTCTCAAATTCAACAGGGACCCCCTTCAATCCCACAATCTGCCAGGACCTGGCAACCTGAGCACAAATAAAATGAAGCATCTTGCATGTTGCCCATTTAAGTTGCTCGTAAAACAGCCTCATGATGTGAGCTAAAGAGGTTGGACACAAAGTGCTAGAGTGTCAAACTGGGAACAAAAAAAAAAAAGAAAAGAAATGCATATGAAGAGTTTTTATATTCGCTTAGATTAAGGGTACTTGGAAGAAGGGTAACATAACGACGGCGTTGTCAAGGAAACAAGTGCCACGGCGACACCTTAATCTGGAGAAATATAATTGGAAAAGGAGCGATAAACATCTTTTTAGTCTGGGTGTGTGATGTACTGAGCGACATCTGAAAGGAAGCAGCCTCAGCACTCATTACCGAACTTATTGTAGGAATAACGCTAATGAATACATGTGGAGAAACAACCTCCGAGGTTAAAGGAAGGATTTGCATGCACAAACAGACTGCTGACGCCGTCGCACGGCAAAAAGAGTCCGCCTCTGAAAGCCTCCCGTGATTACACGGCGAACGTAAACGCAAGAGAGCGACAGTGTAAACAGCAAAGGGAGTCCGCGAGACAAACATCAGATCGTGCGAGAGAGTCGGCCTCTCGGTTCTCCGGCACGCGCCCCAGCTGGAAGCCGCGGCACAGGCAGGTCGCACCGCAGGACACGGTGTTATTAGTGCCTCAACCTTGGCAGAGGAGAGAAGAAGTCATAAAGAACTCAGCGCAAAATGACATGCAAATAAGGAGGAACTCCAGAAATCTTTGCTATCGCTCGCCAATTATCTTGTTAATTACAAGCCATTGTGGAGGACTCCTACTGTTGGCGGAGTCTCTGATTATACAGTGCATTTGTCCGCACTTTCCAGCAGCCTAATCAGTAATTACTACCTGCAGCTGCAGCTCGGCGCGGAACAGGCCGGTTCCCATCGCGGGGCAACGGGGAACAGCGGGCGGGCTGGAGCGGTCCCGCTCCCGTCACCAACCGACTCTAGTCGCGTTGGAGGTTGACGTTAGACCACAAACTCGTTTTGCACACGTTTTTTGAAGCCCTTTATGTAAGGAGACACAATCACACACACATTTTATTATAGAGTAAGTTAGGCGTCGCTTAAAATACAAATATAGATGCATACATACAAAAGTAAATCGGTTGAATTGTACATAATAACATGCTGTGCTCTTAAAAAATAGTCTTTTTGTTTTTCTGTCACACATTTCAGATCAAACACATTTTAGGAAACCTAAAAAAATACAAAAAAGAAACAAAGAAAATAAATGCTGTTTTTTTTTAAATCAGGACTTTATTTGCTAAAGGAGGGGAAAAAAGATACCCAAGCCAACCTGCCTCTATTTGGAAAAAGTAATTACCCCCTAAATGTCATAACTGCTTGTGAGCAACAACCGCCATTAAGCAAAATTGCTTTGTATAAGAGGCTTTTTATATGATATCTAAATTAGTTTGATGATCTGAAGCAGAAGGGATCATTTGGAAGGGGAGGCTTTAGAGAGAAACATTTAGAGAAAGAGAGAGGAAAAAAAATGCCACCAATTTGATCTGATGAAGAAAATGGAACCATAGCAACTGATTCAGTAGCTTGTAAAACCACATTGAGCACAAGCACTTATTCTGTCTGTGTGACAGAAATAAAAGGTATCCAGCCAGTGTGGCTGCAAAACATGCAAATCATCACACCTCCACCACCATGCCAGCAGTTTTTCCATTTACTCCTGATTGCATTATGGGTAAATATTTCTACTTTGCTCTCAAAGTCATGGTAGGAGTTAATTCAGATGCAACTTTGCAAACCCAGATTGCGCAAGAGTAGATCATTATCAATCATATCCTGAAGCTAATTCTAGCAACTCGTTGTTAGCTTGTATCTCCTATGCTATGATAGTGACGTCGATGTTATTAGCTTCTCAATTCCAATAATGCATGACAAACAATATAAGGGACAACATATTACAGTTTTAAAGTTAATGCCCACATCTACCAGTATTTGTAGGCTGCCTTTTGTTTCTACGGATATGTTTTCTATGATGCTTTATCTCTTACAGAAGACTTGGATGCAGATGTGTTCACTATCTTGAACTTTAACAAATACAAGCCAACGAACATCTGCAGTTCTGAAATGGAGATAGTGTGAGATGGCTTTTTGGGTTAAATGTGCCAAGATAGCAACTCTTAGGAAAATTAGCAACTGCTGTGAGTGGTTCTAATGTATGTGTAATATGACCAATAGATCCCAAATAGTTGGGAAATGACCTTATCAGCTTTCTAAACTGGTTCTTTAAGATTATTCCTGGTGTCGTAGCATTGTGTTGACATGGTTGAATGATCCAGAGCATCAAAATGCTAGCATATCTCCTTTAACAGATATGTACACCTTCATCTGGAGTTGGCTGCTACTTTTCCAACAAAATCTTCTAGAAACAGCAAGTGTGTTCTTAGCTGTTGCCAAGAAGACAACTTGACAAATATTCATATCCATATGGACAAAGAATGCAACTACCTTTAATGTATTTACCAATTATACCCAGGAACTAATGTTAGCAGCTTATTAGCTTGTATCTTGTGTACTTTGATAGTGATGTCATTAGCTTCTCAATTCAAATATTGTTCATTAAGAGGAAGAATATGTCAGGAATTGTAGTGGACAACATACTACAGTTTTAAAGTTAGGCTACCTTTGTTTTCCATGGATATATTTTCTATCATTTATCCTTTACAGTATATGTTCTTAAAAGTTGCTATGTGCAAACTAACAATACTGACAGAGCAGCAATAGCCCACCTGCCATGCTCTCATGACAACAACGCTACCAACAGCTAGCTAGTGGGTGAAACTGCATTATCCTTCCAGGCAACCACACTGGAGGAAGCCCTCAGACGTATCACTGCTTAGTGTACTCTGAAAACTACTTGAAATCTTTTTTTTTTTTGAGGCTTGTAATACATTTTTTTTTCTTTTTTCCAAAATTGTCATTTTTGCTCCTGTGTTAATAATTTTGATGAAAGGCTGTGAAAACGAAGAGCTCCATCTAACACCTGAAGGTGATTATGCCAGGCATTTTGGAAACGGTGATGAAGTCATTAGAAATGGGGGGGGGGGTGCAGGGTCAAATTCAAAATCAGCCCAAACTTATTCAGACTCTTGGCGGACATGTTGATCAACAAAAAAACTTCATCTCTGATTGGAAATGATAACAGGCATCTCGCAAAAGACAATAAAACAATGTAACAGGTTAATTGGTTTCTCTAAATTGCCGTTGGGTGTAAGTGTGTGAATGGTTATATGTCCTGTGTGTCTCTGTTTTGTCTTGTGATGGACTGGTAAGGGCTTACCCCTCCTCTCGCCCAGTGACCACTGAAGGTAGACATCAGCTTGGGGGTGTAGACAATGAATGGATGGACAAAGATAGTATCCTCGGTATGACTTATAGACACAGAGTCTTGATTTCGTCCATTTACTCTCACAGAAGCAGCAAAATCCTTACGTTCAAGTTATCTATCTTGAAGCTGTCATATAGAAAGGGTTGTACTAATAAAAGCCCTCGTGCCAATAAAGCAGACTCTTGAAAAAAAATCATTCCTCCTCGGCGAGCTGTACACAAAAAGAACATCATCTTGGTGGAAAGGGTCCAGAGGTAGTGGGGCATTTGACTGCCAGAACGTTTGGAAACGGTAACAAGAGTGTTGTGTGGTTAGTAAAACGAGAAACAACCCGGCTCCCTTCAGAGGTCGACGTTTGGTCGTTAGCCTATTAATCATAGCGCCGTCTGACTCCTCCGCCGGCTGAGACCGCAGTGTAGAGTGCTAACGTTTGTCTGGCAGGTTAAACATCCACCATTCAGACAGAGAACAAATCCCACAGCAGCTAATCAGCTGAGTGGCACTGTAACCTGTTTCAGCTTATAATTATAGATAATCAGCAGCAAAATCTACTTTGTTTTTTTCCCCACTTGCTGTGCGACGGTTCATAAGAGAGATATTCTATAACTAAGGTTTGTAAATCATGAGATGAGGCGTTATATGAAATTAAATATACAAGAACAAGATGGAATTTTAACAACATTTGCGAGATAGGTAAAGGTTTTACGGCTCCCCCAAAACATCTGTGCTTGAACCTGTAATCAGCTCTGACTAAATGAGTTCAGCTTTGACTAGTTCTGGTTTTTGCTTGTTTGATTTTAGTCTGGTTCTAATGTCCAGAAAACATCTCAAATGTTCCCTTTTTGTGTTCTCGTGAATAGAATAAGAGGTTTCCTAAATATTAAGACGTGTTTGGAGTGAAGTTCAGATTTAGTCCGCCTAAAGGTCTGAACAAACTCGACAAGAGCAGAGCTCCACATTTGCTTTGTGAAAGATTGTCTGGACCAGACGCGATGAACACATTTCTCAGAAAGTATCATCTGCATAAGAATCAGGTTTGATCACATCATGTAGTCGTTACGTCAGTTGCAAAAATGTGTTTTCCCTCTAAAAACCATCTGGAAAACTGACAAACAAGATAATGGAGGAGGGCTGGATGGAATGGGTACAAGGTGAGAGAGATTGCTCCTGCTGCTGAAATGTGGCTAAAGGCACAGCAGACAGAGGGATGGGGGTGCAGGAGGCGGCGGCGGAGGGGGGGGGCGCTGGATGGCGAGAGGAGGGAATGGATGGAAGGGTTGGATGTGGAGAGGAGGGAGAATGCTTCAGTGGCTCCACTTGACAGCTGAGTGAGAGGGGAAGCAGAGTGGCTACTCTATGTAATTTGTTAGCAGGTCCATGATGCATGCAGGCATGATACCACAGCATGCCTGGCGAGCGCACTAACTACTAGAGAGAGAGAGAGATGGGCTGGAGAGAGGGAGGACTGTGGGGGAAGGAGCTGACAGATCTGGGTACAGCAATGATTGAACCCAGATGATGAATCAGATCTGGCCAGGTGAGGCTGACCAGTACGGCCAGAACCAGCATGAGACAAGACTAGAACCAGTCCATCCCCCGGCTCCCCACTTCCCCCACCTCCTTCTCCCTCTGCTTGACTCTGTGGCAGGTGCATCTCATCTCTCTACATGCCACTGTGGAGGCAGACACAATTTTGCCCAGGCTTATCTGAGACTCCAAGTAAAATGACACAAATCTGGGCATCAGCCTCCTAATAATGACTGCATGCTGATGAGGGACCTCTTCTTCTTCTTCTCTGTGTGTGTGTGCGTCTTCATCCACATCGGCATGTTTGCAGTGTGTTGACGTGGGACTGATCCAGGATGCCGTGGCAGCTGTCTGCTATAATTACCTGGGAGCCCGATCACGAGCGCACACAGACACACGCGTGCGCGCTGATTACCTCATAATGCTAGCTTTGTTTGATTAGCTTCAATATTTACACCAAAGATTTGTTATTAAGAAACATGTGTTTGCCGTTTCGCCACACCGCACTTTGCGACTTTCTGATCATTTAGAAGGAAACGCAGAAGAAGTTTCCTTATTAAACACGATGCAAAATATAAAGAACACCAAAGCCGCTGTGGAGATGTTTGAATATTGAATTGCACAAGTTTGCAGACCACTAAATCTTTTTCGCAGTTAGTAATATTATAGCCACAAACTTCAATGGATTTTACTGCAGTTATATAAGATGGCCCCACACATAAAAATCTAAAATCTGCAATCTGTTGTTGTCTCGACTAGCTTGAAACTTCTAGAGGAATTGTTTGCAAAATGCCAGTCAGATTAAACAGTATTTGTTTTTTCACCAAGACCTGAAATGTACAAAAGAAAACTAAGAATGGAAAACTACTGAGGAATAAATTGTACTCCATGCAAGATTGACTAAGAGATATTTTCAGACTCTTATTTGACTTGAAAAATTAATTACAGTTCCTTTTAATCTTTTCTCCCCCCCCCTATTTGTCATCATAGCTGCTCTTTTCTCATTTGGTTCCAGGCTCTCTTCCTTTTCTCCTCATTCCCTCCATAGCAACAACTTTGCTTAAATAACATTCTCCAACAGATAAGACTGGTGCTCGGCCACCGATACACTAAACCTCAGACTTTTGCGTTGCACCAAACGCTGCTCTGAGAGTAGTGCGATAAATTTACACACAGCCATGACAGGTACAAAGAAGCTAGCTAGCTAGAAAGGGTGTATTAGAAGCTGGTTGGCAGTAGCCTCAACCACCTTTTTGGATTCTGGAGCTACCCTATAACAATTTTTCCAACCCCTAGAGCTGTAGAGTAAAGTGGAGGTGAACCAGATTGAGCTGTGCTATAGAGACGGGAGTGGAAAAGGACCACTAGTTGTCCTGTTGACAGATTCTCACGCCTGAGTTTGGGATCTCTGCAGCTCCTCTAGAGTGAACATCGGCGTCTTGGCTGCATCGCTGATTAATGCTTTAAATACCCGACCTTGGTCACACCAGATCTCACCTACTGGTGTTAGAGTAAAGGGGGAAGGATGCAAATGTATGCCACATTTCTACGATAAAAAAAAAATAAAAAAATGCAGGAATCAGTCTCCTTCCTCTTCACAATTATGCACTATGCTGGTTTCAGTCTGTCACACAATATCTGATGTTTGGATGTCGGAAAAAAAACAAGAAAAATTTGGGGGTGTAAGAATATTTTTGCAATCGCATATGAGAAAAAAAAACTTGTTTGGTGCATGTGTAATATTTTGGGTTGGAGAACGACACTTCATGATCATGAGTGAGAAAGAGGAAAAATGCCACTTGGCATTCCGGCATACAGACACATTGGAGGAGCGCAGACATTACTAGACGGGTTTTCCAGAGGGCATGTTGACGACGCTGAATGTCTCCATCCACCAAACACAGTCTGCTGGCTGACACACACACACACACACACCCACACGCACTCTGACATAAACACACACCCACGGCTCTCACGCACACCTTTCCCTGCCAAATATTAGCATAATGATATGCACTGTTTATTTGTCATCAGACCTTGTGAAGCCTAAAAATGAACTGCTTGTTAGCTATATGGCTGGCTAAATAGAGCATGAAGTGGCCAATGAAAGAGTGGATCCTCTGCAGTCAATGTTTTTTTTTCTTCTCCTCTTTCTCTCTAATCTCGAATTTCCCCCAGTTGGGGGGGGGGGGGGGGGGGGGGGGGGAAGGGGTGGGGGGGGGGGGGGAAAAAAAAAAAGGGAAAAGGGGGGGGGGGGGGGGGTTTTTTTTTTTGAAAGGAGAAAAAAAAAAAAA
>CAEFZY010015860.1:0-27813 GCA_903066815.1 Brachyrhaphis roseni
TAGATAGATAGATAGATAGATAGATAGATAGATAGATAGACAGACAGACAGACAGACAGACAGACAGACAGACAGACAGACAGACAGACAGATAGATAGATAGATAGATAGATAGATAGATAGATAGATAGATAGATAGATAGATAGATAGATAATCCTTTAATCTTAGAAATGTTCTTCAGGTGACAGAAGGCCGACTTTGTAATTGTCTTTATGTGTCTTTGAATGTTCAGGTCTAGGTCCATCACTACCCAGATGGACCCAGATTTTGGACCAGATTCTAGCTGTAATAATAAAAAGCTATGTGTTGACTCTAGATATTTCCTCTTAGCGCGCAGTTGGAAAAATGTGGGATAACTTTGCTGAAACACGTTGTTTGAGCTTTCACAGTGTTAGTCGTTATCTAGATAAGAACGCTGAACAAGCACGTTTGTTATGATCGCTAAACAAGCACGTGTGTATTTTGCCATCTGGGCGGTGCTGGGGGAACCGTATCTGATGGGGAAACACGAATTGTAGTAACACCAGCATTGTCAGTAGTTTCTTCTTCTTCTGTGGATCTTAGGAAGCAGCTGTGTTTTGCGTCAGACTATGCATGAACTAGGGATTCCCTGACAGAAACGATCCATTTATTCATTTTACAAGACAACGGACACAGGTCATTCAGGGATTCAGGGAATCCCTAGCAAGATATTGAATATCTTGTAACAAGATATTGTAAACAATATATTTTCTGTTTACAAGAAAATATCTTGTTTACAAAATGTTTTCTTGTAAACAGAAAATATCCATTTATTCTGTTTACAAGACAACAGACACCGGTATGTTTCAGAACCATTGCACTCTGAAACCCGTTCTTAAACTGTGCCACTGTCCGAGAAAACATTCAGCGGTTTCATGTAAATGTACAGTACAAACATGACAAAACTCTTCAATTTTCACCAGAAATTGTTGTCGTGAAAACAGGGCCTAACTCAGCTGAGTGGAATCCAGTCAAGGGTGTGTACATGTTTGTTTCTGTAACACTCAGATGAATTCACAATGCATTACACCTTTGAATGACACTTGTATATATTTTCCATTATGAAAAAAAATGTTTTGAAAGTCTGTTACCAGCGTCCAAACCCTGCTAACGTCTAGATGGTAAAGGTTTCACTATCAGATGGCAGTTCACTTCATATCATTGTCAAATAAAAGCTAAATAGAGCTTTACTATAAAGTCTGTGTCAAAATTCTGAAATTATTTTAGAGGCAGTACACTTAAGATCGGTCCAGTTCATTAGTAGTGACTCCACACAACGACTGCTGTCATGTATGAACATTGCCTCAGACATTCTTGGTATTTTCATAACTGTTTAAACTTCTGCACTGATTGCCTGGAGTCTGGCTAACACAATTTTCACTGCTCTGCTCTGCAACCATGACATAAAAGATTCTCCTTGTTGGGTGAATTGCCATAAAATTGTGATTAAGTACTCATTTCAATTGCACAGCCTGCTAACTTGACATACCTCCTTTGTAGATGGGTGCCAAAAAGATACAGTGCCTAAATCCAAAGGAGATTTTTGTGGCCATCCAAACACATCATCATTCATGGAGGTCAGTTAAAAAGTTTAGATTGTACCTAATTTACATTTTCATCTGCTAAGCTACTTTGAGGGAATTTCTTAAATCATCTTATGTAATAATCTGCAGATACAGAGATTTTTTTCTGGAACACGTGGTGGGATTACCAAAAAATGTGATCATTTTGCTAGTTTGACAGCATTCATAACCTATTCAGTGCTGTAGTGTTCTTTCTTTTAAGTTCTAGTAAATGCCTACACTAAAAACAGTCATGCATTTGTAAAAGCGAGAAAAGTGTGTATGTGTATGTGAATTTTACCCAAAATAATAACAATAATAACAATAGTATGTACTTATAAATAGATTTTTAATAATTTACAATGAATATAATTTGTAAAGTTTTCTCATGGTTGGGCTGGAAAAATATGACCCTATGAGTTGGTGTTCGTGGCAGACCACACAGTCACGACACTAACTGTGTCTTCTTTTATTTTTCAGCTGTGGGGCCACTTGCATGCAGTTAGAAGTCACATTGTGAAGAGTGTTTCATTCTGTGTCATACTGGTGAAGAAGGTGACAAGCAACCAAGCGAGGAAGGTTACACTGGTGCCGTGACGATCGAGGAAGGTTACACAGTGCCTGACCTTAAGTCAAACTGTAGCATATTCCACCATTCACGCTGAGGCCCTGTTTACACAACAACAATTTCTGGTGAAAATTGAAGAGTTGGGGTGTGTTTGTAGTGTACATTTACATGAAACCACCGAATGTTTTTTCTGACAGATTGAAAACGGGTTCCAGAGTGCAATGGTAAAATGTACCGTGTCCGTTGTCTTGTAAAATGAATAAATGGATCTTTTCTGTCAGGGAATCTCTAGCTCATGCATAGTATGACGCAAAACACAGCTGCTTCCAACAATCCACAGAAGAAGAAGAAACTACTGACAATGCTGGTGTTACTACAATTGGTGTTTCCCCATCAGATACGGTTCCCCCAGCGTCTCTTCACCCCCTAGGTGGTGTTCAGCACTCATAACAAGCACTGGCTTGTTAAGCCCTCTTATCTGGATAACTACTGACACCGTGAAAGCTCAAACAACGTGTTTCAGCAAAGTTATCCCACTTTTTTCCAACTGCGCCCTAATCAGACGCAGATAGTGCGTTTTCCCCCCCCAGAACGGTACCTGAAGGGGAAAAGCGAATCGATGTGCTTTCAAGTAGAACTTTAAAAAAAAATAAATAAATAAATAAAAAAAAACACATGCGCACTTAGTTTCAAAGAACCTAGCACCTACTAGTGGCGTGACGAGAGCATTACACCTTTTCGATGTGTACTGTTACTGTGTAAACAAAGATTGTAATTAGAATGTCTTCATGGAAATGTGTTAACAGAAAAGAAACAAAAATTCAATTCTCGTTGGATTATTGTCATGTAAACATGGCAGATGATACTGGAACCAAAAAACCCAAGGGTTTGAATTCTTGTTGGCAAACCTTGCTTTGACAGTGCAAATGGTCCCTGCAAAACCAATGCTAAGAATTAAGTCTTTTTCCCAATACCTTAAAATTATTAAGGTATCAGTGTCATTTATCCAGCATTTACAAGAAAACTTAATCACCACTTATTAAGGCAAAAATAATGGTAAATACCAATTAGGATATCAGTAGTGATACATGCCTATTTTCTTCTTTCTCTTTCTTTTACCTCTTTTAATGTATAGTGCTGTTTGCCAATCAAAAACTCTCCACAAGAAGTACAGGATGCTCTGACCAGTTGCCATCACAATTTTGCCCTTGTCAAATTCACTTTGAGGACAATATGTTTACTTTTTTCATAATCTTATGATAGAAAAATATATAATTATTTTTGTGTCAGAATGGGTTGTATGTCAAATGTACAAATTAAACAATCAAATGTACATTTAATTGAATGAGATTATTTTGTAAATATAAATTTACCCAAAAGCTTTGAGTGTCTCCTAGAAGGCCCATTTCTTTGCTGTATTTTTCCAAGAACTGTTCCTCTGGGTACAGAAATAAAACCTCTATTTACTATGTGTGTACAGCTCACACCCATGTGAGTACAATCATTACTGAAAGATTTCTTCTAAGTATAAAATCTGTTTCTAGTTAATCCACTGTAGTTTGGATGAATAAGTGGAAAATTGTTCAAAGTATTCGATGTCAAAAGATCAGATTTTAACATCAGGTCAGTTGAGCAAAGGATAGCTCTGGTTGAGGTTGACTGAATTTGTCTTGAGAAGCTTGATAAAAAAGAAACTGAAGTGTTTGATGTTCAGTGGCAATGATGTGAAAGAAATATGGGAAAATCTATTCATAGCTGTCAACAGGGTTACACCTTAGCACGAAAGAACAAAAACACTCAGGCTTTATAGATTGTTAAAAAATGTGTGTTATTGTGTTAATGATTAGACCGACTGTTTTGTGCAATGCATGTTTGAAAGTGACAGAGTTTTTGGCTTAAAGTTCTTAAGAAATCAATCATGTAATGTTTAAACGCTTGCATGCCAGCTCACTCTACAGTATATGCCACAAGTTCACCAACATGTGGTCAAGGAATTTCAAGAAAGTCGATCTTATTAAGATTTTACATCTGGCCTTAACTTAAAAATGTAGTTAAAAATGTAATATTGCTTTTATCAAATAAAATGCTTTTTGTATGGATGATGTTGCTGTTGTGGTTGCTGTTTTTATGTTGTTGTTTTTTAGATTTGGTTGCTGAACTTTGAACCCAGGCAATCAATGGGTAAAGACACTGAGGCTGTAAGCATCCTCTGTAACGTCAGAAAATCTTTAGTTATACACTCAAATAGTGCTATACTAGGCATTTCATTGGAATAACAAGCCTTCCTCTGTTGGAGCAGCTGTTTCAAGATTAAACAAGGATTCCAAGAAGCTACTAATTTGCAGTGGAAAATGGCTGGAGGTATGAGATAAACACAAATATTCAGCCTCAAGATCAGCCAACCAGCCATTTTCCATCAGTTACCCAGATCGGGGTCATAGTGGCTACAGTACTACAAGATGGAAAACTGATTTCAGTCCTTTTTTTTATCCTGACCATTGTTTTAAAATGACCAATAAAATAAAATAGAAGGTGGCCACCAAGCACCTTGTCTGATGTTAAAAGAAGCACTCAGACCACTTGAGCTTTTATTTTGTCATGTTACAATCTTACACCTAATGTATTTCATTGGGATTGTAGATCAGATACCAACAATAAAATGTGCATAATTGAAAAGTGGACAAAGCTGCAGCCATAAGAACAAGTCTTCTGTGTTAGGATCTTAGGTTGTTTTGAGTTGTTTTGTAGTTTGATTTGATTCTAAGTTAATTGCAATTCTGTGTTAGTTTCTTATTTTGTTCCTGTTTGTCTTTAGTTCAGTTCTTTCTCAGTGGTTCTAGTTTATGTTTATTTCTTTTATCTAGTTATTCTTAGTTACTCTGCTTTAATTATGTTTCCTGTATTTAGTTTTGTTGTACTGTTAGATTAATTTCCTAGTCCCTGCCACTTTCTCTCTCCCTCTCCTCAGGCTGCCTTCTGCTCTCTCTCCTCACACCTGCAACCAGTTAACTACGTAATCAGCCCTGGTCCATTTTTCCAGCATTCTCTCCCCCAGTACATATACAAATTTTCTTCTCCCACTCCTTGCTGATTTATCCTGTTATCTCCCTTTTACTTCCCTGTAGTTTTCCCTGCCATCCTTCATTTCCAGGGTTTCTGTAAAAGCAAAACAAAAAAACATTATTATTATTATTATTATTATTATATTTTTTTATTAAATCACCTAAATCTATTTGATGCCTCTGGGTCTATCAATATCAACACAACTTGCAACATGACAACATGGGGTATGTCTCTTTCAGCTTTCCAAATGTAGAAACATTTTTTTTCTTCTTAAATAACTCATTCTGTAAAATCAGATGGAGATCAGCAACAGTAATTTTCAAAACTTGCAATAGGGTCTCAGTTGGATTAAGACTTGTAGTTTGACCAGGCCATTTCAACCGATGAAAATGCTCCAAAGTTATCACAGATCTATGCAGATATATTGGTGCACTATTCTTAATGCATCTTAGATGTGCTAAGAACCACAAGGAATCAGTTTTTCACTGACCCCAGTGGGCCAATCACTTTGTAGCTCTGAAGCTGGTTTTTATGTCACATTACAAGTTTTGTAAAATTGTATTATAATCTTTACAAGTTACTATTTCCACTTTCTCCTCCTCCCTTCTGCCTTATCTTTGGGTTTATATTTAATAAGAGTTATGACAAATATAGTTTGATTTTTTTAATCTGAAAACCTTCCTCTTTCGGCCTTTAAACAAATAGTCTATGTGTATTTTGGTGGTGAGTGTTCTTCACCACAGCTGGGGGCTCATTCAGTGGGCATGTGATGATCTGTATCTTTAAGAAGCCTGAATGTTTTTTTGTTTGTTTTGTTTTTGTTGGGTGGATTTTCATCTGTCTCAGCTGCGGCAACCAGGACCCTGACATGCTGCCGACATGATCGTGCACCACCACAGACTCACTGTGGAAGTTGTCTTCATGGTGTGGTCTTAGTCTGGTGTGAATGGAGACCTAATTTTCTGAAACCAGAAAATTAGGGATTTAGAACTGGGATTTAGGCTGTTTACAGAAGCACCTATTTAAAACGGAGTATTAAAAAGATTCAGAAATAAATGTGAAATAAATTCAGAAATACCAACACAAGAGGTGAGGGGAAAAAAACAGTTTCCTTCTGGTATCACAGCATCCTGCATCAAAGCTGATTGTTTAATTTGTTTAGCGAGGTCAGTGTGATCAGTGCCAAAGATTACAGCACATAAATCACAGAAGCATAAGAGGCTGTTTTTTCTGTAAGACCTTATGATTCCTTTAGGCAATTTTTCATGTGAATCAGAATGTTTGATCCCCACTTTTAAGTCAAAGTTACTCTCAAGCATGAGGTCATAATGCGCCCTCTTCTGGTATAAGAATAAATGATCTAATTTGACTGAAACTGGTTTTAAAATACTCTACAGATTCATACACTATTGCTGTGATTCTCAAGATCCCTCAGATCACGCTTATTGGGTTCCCATGTCTTTGATCAGATATCTGTTCAAAACTCATGATGACAGTTTTAAATATTAACCTGTCCCTATGTTAGCAGCATAATTTTCTTTCCTTCTCCACTTTGATGAAACACCAACATGTCAATATAATATAGTCACTATAAAATCAGATAATATTCTAACACCTCCAATATTGTAAATCTCTAAAGGGGTGGTATTATGTATTTTCCAGGCACATAGTGCTATTTTGTAGCACAATCAGGTAACTATTTTACCATCTGTTTTTTTTTTTTAAGTTTTTTTTTAATTATAAAAATGCTGTATTTACTGGACATAATAAAAGAAATTTCACTTTGCAATTTGATTCTTTGAAACTGGCCTCTGTCTCTTTAAGAAACTCATACTCTTTTCAGCACTGTACCTTCAGGATGTCGTCGCAATAAGATTGGAGGTCTGTAATGTTTGTAGCAAGTACACTCAATGGAATCTAAAAGGGCATCTTCAAAGACTTATGAAAACATGCCAAACTGATTTTTGGTTTGTATAACTTGGTGAAAAGCACCACCTAATGTTTGACTATAACGCTATAAAGAAGAGGCTGATGAGTGTCAAATTTTTATGGTTTTATTTGGAGAAAACATTTACCCACCAGCGTTCAAGTATTTTCACCCTGAGACAACAAGGACCTGATTTTTTTCCTTTTGTTCACTGTTTTTCCAGATTAATAAATTCGCAAAACTATGTTTGTCATAGAAATAACACAATCACTCACCTGCCTTCACACAAAGCTGTATGCCTATAGTTTGACTGCAGGACAACTTGTTTGCTAGAGGTTTGCAAGTGTTCTCTCTTTTGTTCTCCCAAGAGTCCATTTGCTTTGCCATTGTGAGGACACCATAGATGCAGGCAAACTGAGACCAATGCTTTCAGATGCACAAAAGTTAACATGATTAGTCCAGAGATTGAATGAATGTCTTATGGCAAGCCATTCATTCTTGCCATAAGAAGAATTCTTCTTGCCAAGAAGAATTGGCTTGGTTTCCAACACAATGCCCCTTGTTGGAAACCAAGAGCTTTTATTTGACATAACATGAACGCAATGACGTGTATTATTTCAAAATATTTCATGACAACTTGTGGATTGCCCTGTAAATGTAAAGTTTTGGGTTTTCAGTACTTTGCCATTGTGCTAGCTTGAGCATATTCACATTGAGGCATACAGTTAGTCCAACAATATGAGTCCTCCTGTAAGTCGAGTTACTGCATTTTCCATGTTATGTGTTAACCTATGACAATTTTTCATGACATCTAATCCACTTCATTTCTATGAAAGGTCTCTCTGATCTGTAGGATTTGAGTGGAACAAATTTCCTGGCTTGAAGTGGCTTTTTGTGGAAGAGCACTCTGCCTCTTTTTAATGCCATAAAAAAATGAGGTTTAACCCAGTTTAGGCCTCTATTTTGTTGCTTCAGTCCCTCTAAATAGGACCTTCTGTTTTTGCACAGTTGAAACAGCATATTGAATTTCTAGTTTACGTAACATGCTATTTACAAGAACAATAAAGATTCATAGCAGGAATATGACAATGTATGACATACACTGTCCTTGACTTCAAATTCACAATACTGAATATAACATTTAAAAACTAACACAGTCAAGGCCAGAATTACCCTTTAGAGTTCAATTTCAATTTCTTTTTAATTACCCAATAAATTTGTCTGTAACTGCAAGAGGATAGCCCAAAGCAAAAGTATGAGTATGTGGGAGCCTTTACTGAGCAACTCAAATAAATACTCTTGTCTTTCCTATTTACCTACTATTTTGTTTTGTTTTGCTATTTTGTTAATTTCATAAAGAGGTAAATTGGCTTCAAAATATCCAAACTTGCATTTTGGATGGAAGCATTTATGCACTTTACATTGTCACTGGCTAATTTGATGACACAATATGCAAGACGTTTAAACAATCAATCAAATTTTAAGAACTTAAAGGAAACACAATGAGTTTGTCCCGAAGACATTCAATACAGGATTGGAATTCTAACCTACATTGATGCATGGTTAGAGGTGACCTAGATGTCACGGACTTCATTTTTATTTGTTCAATTGTTAAACACTTAACTTGGATAAAATGACTTGTGGACATTTTTTTGTTTTCACCTACAAATACTGAAAGAAAAGGCAAATTCAGTGAAGCTATTTCTTTTCTGTCTTTTTTTGGGGGCACACTAATCCTAATCAGTTCTCTGTCCACTAATTGATCTATTGGGGATTTGTCTGGTTTGGCATCACATGCTTTATTACAGTATGAGATGTTGTTTGCCTTTTTTCTTTACATGTCATAAAAGCTGTTAAACCTCCCCTCTTCACTCATTATGGAATGCTTACAAATGTCCTCCAGCTATCAGAGGTTTTATTGCACAACAGAGTTCACAAAGCCTGTCAAAAAGATACAAAACACAATTTCTTTACTGTGCAACTTGAGTTCATAAAAGAAAAATAACTACTCTTGTCCACTGAGAATAATTAAGAGTCTGCAGGCTGTCAACCTGTATCCCTGGTAAAAAAAAATATATATATAAAAAAATAAAAATAGCACATCCTATTTCATCATCAATTCCTTCGTAAGAATGCTTCATACATAATCTTTATATGTCTACATATAAAAAAGCTCCTAGGTTTTGTTTTTCCAAGTAATTAAATCTTATATTCATCTGTTCAGTGAATAATAATAGTGATAATATAGTCTGTGTTCTTTGTGGCAACTTTAGTCTGGCCTTTATAATTTTTTTTTACAGAGTAAAGATTTCCATTATGCACACCATCCTGAAATGGTAAAGCTGCCCTTCTCTTTCTATCTGTACATGCACTTTAACATCAACAGTTGCTGCTGTAAGTTCTTTGATAATGTCTTTTATTCATCTTTCAGTCTGTTAAGACAGATGAACCTGAATTAAGACTTAGAAGGAAATACAAACCCAGGGGGAAAAAAAGCAATGACCACAGAACTAAAGTAGCAAAAGAGGGTTTTGGGCTTCAGCAGAGGAGCAGGTAGACAATAATGTAGCTTCGTTTTCACTTTCGTTTTATAGTTCCCACTGTCATCCCCATTGCTGCAGTTAGACCCTCATAAGTAAAACACAGCTTGATGCTATGCTTAAAACTCACAATTTCAGATGCTATGTTATTTTACAATATATGTAGGCTATTTTAGTTGCACTGTTACTCGGTGAAACACTCACTCCCATGTGCATCAGAGTTTATCATCATATTCCAGTCAGATTGAGTTTGTCACAGTGCTTTTAAATAACTATTTTAGGCACTGTTGTCTTAAGTCTCCAAACATTTTTCCAGACTTCATCCTCCAGACAGGACAAATCATGAAAAAATAAATCTTTTTTTATATTAACTCACACTCTAGCTGGAGACTTTGCTGTCAGTACTTTCCTTCTGGATGGCTAATGTCTTTGGCATTGCTGCCCTAGTTTGGTGTTTTAGATTTAATTGCATCATTTTTCAGCAACTTTCTAAAAGTTGGCCTGCTCTATGATTGACTTTTACAATTTTTTTTTAATCCTATTTCATGATTTTGAGAATGAAACTGAATCAAATTATTGTGAGCTTCAAGCCTGAGCACAGCTGAAAAGGATTATTTGCAAAACAATTATGTGTGCTCTATTAGGTGTCTCCAGGCCATGTAGATCCAACACTGGAGTTCTGCTGAAGGAGCAGAATGGTCTGAGAGACGGCAAGTTATTTTTCTGAGGTTTAAAGATGGGATGAATATTGTTGTAGAGTGCAACTAGGGAGAGGAAGACTTGTCTCTGTGCAATATGTGTTACACGTGACCCTGGAGGTGAAAATGATGGGTTAGAATGAGTATTATTGTGAGTATTCTGACATATATTACCAAGAAAATGGGCAGTGGAGGATGGACAGGCAGGTTAATGAGCAGCTAGGCATTGCTATGGTCAAGCAGTGAGAAATACTTGAGAGGCGATTCATTCACAGGAAGACACAAGGGAATGACTCAGATGGGATCTGAGCTGAGGTGGAGTTTGTAGCAGACATGTTGGAGAGCAACCAAGGAAAATTTCTCAACCATAAACAGACAATCTGGTGGTAAATGAAAGCTTTGCTTGTTAATACATTAAGTAACGACTGACTGGTTAATTATAGTGGCAACTCCACCAACGAGAGCAGTATGTCAGTTGGATGAGAAAAAACACACTGCACTCAGAGAAATTATTATTCATGCACAAAATAACAATGAAATAATATTTAGAACTGATGAACTGTCAACCGTGGAGGAATCACATGAATTCATGGCGAGCTGATGCATTGTTCATGGATTTTAATAATTAGGCTACAGTAATTTACTGATTCAGTCATCGTGACATAGGTGAAAAAACAAATGTCGCACATGATTGTGGAGGTGGAGATCATCTGCAGATGAGCATTATTGTGAATATTCTGACATTTGATATCAAGACAGTGGGATTTTCTTGCGCTCTAAAGTTGCACAAGACAATAAAACTGAAAAGTGTTGCAGAACCAAAATGGAGACTGCAGCTCATGATGAACCTGATGGTAATTATTGAATGGAAAAAACCCCAACTAAAAACAACTTAATATTATCCTGGGGGAAAACACATGATGAGCCAGGGTACAAGAGTATTTGAACAAAAGAATTAACAGAAGCAGCATAACAACAAGAGACCAGGAACATCAGAACATATGGAAGAATCTAGCTAGAATTAAAGGAGATAGAAGAGCTTTAATACTGAAGTGAAAGTGACAAAAGAACCAGAAGAGCTAATCACAGGTGATTAGGGACAGCTGGGGAAGAGAGCAGGTAGCGATAGGAGGAATTTGAAAATGGTTGGAAAGGAGAGCAGAATGACTGGCAGACTGAGGGAAGGAGGGGAATGAACAGACTGGGAGGAAGAAAGAAAACCATTAAACTAACAGAACAAATCAAAGGAACCTATAAAATGAGGCTAATATACGACGATTTAAAAAGATGCTGTATTATGAGACTAAGGAGAATAGAAAGCAGTTGCACCTAGTTTTTAATAATCTTAAAAAACATACAACAGGATGCAAGGAGAGGAAGTTTTGTCCTGAATGAGTAAATCAGGTGTGCTGTCAGACAGTGGTGAGGTGTGCAGTAGGAGTTAGAGATGATTTTGAAATCACAGCAGAGACTGTGATCTGTTGTGAGAATAAAGAACAGGTGGAGGAGAAATTGAAGAATATTCTGAAAAGGCAATGCACAAAATAATGCAAAGGTGAAAAAGAAAAGCATGTAAGAGTAAAGCTGCACTGAGTTGAGGCATTAAAGGTAGTTGCAGTTTGGTATCTACAGTCATTCATTCAAGCTAACTGCATTTGGGAACAAGGCTGAGACTGTTTGGACATGTAGGAAGGAGAGATGTTGCACATACCGAACACAGGGTGTGGAATATAATGGAGGAAAGAAAGAAATAATTTAGAAGGTGGAAGAATAGAAGATATGACTGCAGATAAATATTTTCCATGTTGGTGACTAAATCAGGGCTTATTGTATGCAAAAGAGAAAAATACCTTAATTTCTATGTCTTTCTGTTCAGACACAAAGCTGAACTGACAGAACAAATACATCTGGAAGTGTCAGCTCCATCTGCTTCACATGGATGATTTACTGCTGGCTGTCTGTACAGCTTCTGCACTCCCTTCTGTGAGGACAGATGAACAGCTGGGTGCTCCTCTAGCAAGTCATGATAACAAAGAAATAAAAATGATAATGTGCCACTTGCTGCGGCGCTCCATGGGACACTTCAGCAGAACATAATGAGAGAATGTTAGAGTCTTGCGAGTCAGGCTGTCGGTTCACTATTGTTGGCTCATTGTTAATTATGTCATTATACTGCAGTTACCACTGATTATGCAGAGTGGGTTTAAAAACCCTATGAAAGGAAGTGTTTCATGTTTTATGATTTCTCATTTTCAGTTTTTTTAATCTTGTACAAAGATGCTTTTTTTTTTTTTGATATTTCACTGGTTTCAAGTTTTTTCCCCCTAATTCTTAATTATTTTTTCATAAATTCTTAACAAATACCTGAAAACAATAAAACTTCACCTCTCACTACACAGACTAACTCTAGATCAGCTTTTCTACATGCTTTATGTCTTTGTTCCAGATCACCTGATTCAAATGGCTGCATGACTTTTTCCTTTCTTCTTCCTGTCCTTTAAGTTTAGTCCTGTTAGATATCGCTGCAGTTTTTCCCTATAATAACACTGCCTATTGCTTCAAGATTTTATTCCCTTGAGTCATTAAATTTTGTGCCATACACTTTCTATTTTCAAATGATGGATTAAACAAAACCTAACCCTAATGTAAACTTCTTCACAGCTTTCTCCCCGGCCTGTCTGCTGTATTCTTTGGTCTTCATCGTGTTTGTTTACTAATGTTCTCTAACAAACCTCTGAGACCTTTTACAGAGCAGCTCCATTTATACAGAGGATGAATTAAACCCAAGTGGACTCTATTTAGTATTAGGTGAAGCTAATTGGTCCCACAAGATGTTGTTCAGAGTTAATAATAAAAGGCCAAAATGCAAATGTACACCTCACTTTTAAGATGTATAAAAAATTACCTTGTGTTAGTCTACTACTTAAAATCCCAGGTTTTTGGTAGAAAGATAAGAAAATGGAAAAAAAATAAAATTAAGAACTACGAATACTTTTGCAATTATTTACTTACTATGGATATGCATGTGTTGCTGCACCAGAGGTGACTGGTTGAAAACATAAAGTGATGGTAAAATTCAAACTTCATAGTTATGGGATCTGAATCCTCTCCACTTTGTACTTTCCCCCAAGCCTCAATTGTAAATGTGTTAATAGAGAGACTGTAGGATGAAGCTGTAGTTGTTCATTTTCTTTGCAGCAAGAAGGTCCTAGGTTTGAATCCCAGCCTGGGGATTCCTTGTGAGTGCATGGACTCTTTCTGACTTGGGGAAAATAAAGCAAATAGAATCCTACAGAAAATTTGCTGGGCCCTTTGACATCTGTTCACACTGCTCGAAAAGTAACTTTTCAATGAGACGTCATCTGGAAAACAAACTTCACACAGAAACAGATCTAAAAAAACTGAAACACTTAAAAACCCTCTAGGAATAATCAGGGAATGACAAAGTTATGTGACAAGCACAGAAGATGGTGCCTTCATAGCTATGTTATTGATTCATTATTCATAGATGAATTACCCGGCAATTTTTAAGAACAATATTTTAAAGACGTTTTACATGACAGGAGCAAAGGGAGCAACATGATGAGCACCACACTGCAGGAAATGAATAATTCAGACAGCAGCTGAAAGACCATCTGGCTGGTTTAAAGGTCTCTTAGGTCCATTCAGTCATGTACTATGTCTTAAGAATTCTACATATATTATACTTTTGACATCTGAGATCAGTAAAGTTTTCAATTTGTGTCATTTGACAAACCTTTTATCTTAAAATTTGTTTTTTCCTCATCATAAACTCACTGCCAACACTCCAACAACATGCATATTACATTAATTGCTTTCTCCATAAGCTTTTTTATTTTATTTTTATTTTCCAGCTTATGGGGTATTGGCACCCCATAAGCTATAAATATATAAGTTTTTAAATATTGAAAAACTCATAAGTTTTTAAATATTTAGTCCCATCACTAACAAAAACTGAAATGTATTTTATCTGGATTTTTATGATAAACACAAAATTGATTAATTGCTAAAGTGAATGTATTTCTATTTTGACCTAGAGCTGACTGAGTGGAAGTACCATATTTTCCGGACTATGGAGCGCACCATACTACTAGCCGCACCTAATTTTTTTTTAAATAAAAAAAACTGGAAACGTACATAGATAAGCCGCACCGGCTTATCTATGTACGCCGGAGATACCGCCGCTCTCGGTTTTCCTTAAGGACGCAGCCCAGGGCAGCAGAGGGCTTGGTCCTAATAAATCTGCTGGATTTATTAAGCCCTCCGTCTCCAACGCCGAACCATGTTTTGTTCACACCGAGTTTACGTGCAGCAGCTCTATTTCCCTCCTGTACTGCCAGATCGATAGCCCTCAACTTAAAAGCTGCATCATAAATTTGAAAACATTTCTCCGTCGTGCCTGCTGCTAGCATGTGCTTGCTCTAAATGAAAATTAGCACTTTCTTCTTGGATTTCCTATTTTGACTTCCAATGATTCACTTCCTGTTAAAGAGCCCCCTGGTGGTTGAAGAAAAATCCACAGAGAAAACGTACCGGGCTGTTAGCTGCATGGTTCAAAGCGTGGGAAAAAGTAACGGCTTATAGTCCAAAAATACTGTATTTGCTTTGATTTAACTGAATTTAAGCTGGAGAGTTGATTACTAAACGAGGAGCAGGTGGTTGATTAAAAACTGTGAGGAAAAGCAAAAAACTGAAGTTGAACTGAGAACATGGGAGAAATGGCTGGCAGGGAGCAGAATATATAAAATATTAAAACAAAGCAAAAGCCAAAGTCCCAAAGACCTTGACAGCTCTGGAAAAATAGCAAAATTTAAAGGCATTATTAAAAGTTGCTTATTACTGCTTTTTAAAGGCAATAATGATAAACAGATCGATGAAAGATAAGACGGTGCTTTGAAAGCCTTTTCAACAAACTTTGAAAGGTGTGTTGTGTCTGCACTCTGCAGGAGAAGCTAAATAAGGCTGTTTTCTATTCTCTTGCAGACTCTCTGTAACTGGGAGACAATTTCTCTGCAGAGGAAAAAGAAGCCACTCAGCCTAACAAGTTGAACTCCTTGGTCAGGTTTCCTAGCTCCACCTGCTAAACTGCTGCCGTATGACTCATGACTCATGGTTTTGTATTTAAGGAGAATTTCTGACTCAAGCTTCAAAGTGACATACAGTGAGAGTCTTGCGAAACATTCTGCGGAAGGTGAGTGCATTTCCTATGATAGAAATAAAGTTTTGAGTAAAGTAAAAGGGCTTTAAATAATGCCAGTTCTGATGTAGCAAAGCTATTTTGATATAGAAATCAAGCATCATCAGCTCAACATCAGTATCCATGTATTTAAAAATAAATAATACAAGTAGCATTTAGTTCTTGTGGAGTACGTAATGTGGTTGCCAGAAAGAACTTAGTTCTTAGTCTTGAAGCTTCGAGGAAAATAATTAATTTCTCTGCTCTTGTTGAATATGTATTATACCGGCCAGCAATACCTGATGTTTGGAAGGTTGACTCCATTGAAGTTAACTCAACAAATGCATAGAGGAAACCATTTATCAGCTCAGTGCAGAAAACTTGAACTTTTTGACAGCTAGATGCACAACATAGCTGCATTTTAGAGAAGCAACTTAAAAAATGTACAAATAATAAAAATAATAAAAGCGTTGTTATCCAAGCTTACCATCTTGATTAACTCTTTTGCGTGATATGAGATGTTCTTGAATCGTTCCACTAAAAAAAAGATAGCATAAAATAAACTATTGATCTTTCCACTGGATGTGTAAAACAGCAGCTCTATCCAGCTGCCAAGCAAACCTTATGCCTACTTGGAAATGTTTTCCATCAGCTGAGTTTTGCTGAGGATGTTGTTCAGCAAATCTTCTGAGCCTGACAAGCCCTAAAGTCCTCTATAAACTCATGTCACTAGCTTTGTAAGAAACATACAATGACACATTCATATGAAGGATTACCTGCTTTAGATTCAATGTGTACAATTATGTATTGCTGACAGTGTGTATGACATGTAAAGGTTTTTCAAATGTGTGGACATGGATTGAGTACAGACTTTATTATTTGCTCATACTGGTGTGGGTCACAGTATGGTTTCTGTTGTATTGCTGTTTCATCTGGACTTGCCTGGTTTATAACACAGCACTAACCACCACTGTCATTAAAAACAATGTATTTGCAAATGTAACTAATTTAGAAGCCATTTCATTGTTATTTTACCGTTTATTTATCCATGTAATCTCATTCAAACACAGGCTGTAATTTCCAATGTCAAAGAGAGACATTATGTATTATAGAAAAAATATTCCTTGTGTTGGTAAGTCAGTATGTAATCAAAAGAGAATGCTGCAATAATTTCAGCCTAAAACACACTTTAACAAAACTGATAATATTGACCCCCAAATAATACATTTGCAAATTATACTTGCTCAAACTTGTAGCACAGGATAAAAATGCTAATTTATTTCTTGCTTTGAAAAATTCAAATATCAATGGCTTAATCCTTCAAAATGTGGTGCAATGAGAATCCTCACGCTATCTGCATGCTGCACTTCGAGACTTATTGCAGTTTTTTGCATATGAAGACTTCCACTAAGTTTGCAGAGATTGTTCTTGTCAGCACCATCAGGAGTACGGGGAATTGGTTTGCAATTCCCAGTACTGCAAAGTTGCATCACAACAAGAAGGACTTTCTGAGGCGTTTGTTTTTTACGAGCATGGGTGGCATTTTTCGAAGAACTCTGGAAAAACATGCATCCCAAGTTAAACAAAGATTCTAAGCCAACCTTAGGCACTCACAGAAACAGCCTGATTCATGGAAAAAGAGTTCTGTAGTAGAAACACGCCCACAGTGACACTTTAAAATCACCTTAGATTACTTTTAAAGCTTTAGCTTCACACCACTGTCACATTATATCTGTGTGCCGTTTAGGTGTCGCTATCCATTTATCTTCTGTTTTGTCTTTGCCTGCAGCAGCCTCTGCAAGTGAAAACAAGAAAGAGGAGCTGAATGAAATCTTGCACATTTTAGAGAGCGTGTGCTCATTTCTTGTGATGGCCAAACTCAGGACCACACTCCTATGTCGCTAACTTTTTTTATGAACAATTTATTTTTTTCTACAAACACAACAACACTTTAGTTTCAATAAAACATTTGTTAGTTGATTTGGATACATTTGTATTTATATCAGTTAAGTTTATTTTGTCTGCTTAAGAGTAACTCTGTTTATTTCTTGACAGTACTTATCTGCCTTGAAGTTGGCAGACAGAAGATGAGACCAGTGCTCAGCAGGCTTAAATGCTGATTGGACTGCACCACTAGTTCCTGCTGGCAGGGGGAATTTGCAGTTTCTTTGTCTAGATAAGTTTTGTTTTTAAGTAAATATTAGTATTTAAAGTTTAATATTTTTGATTTTTGTTTTTGGGTATTTAGTTTAGCCAAACTTAACTGTACTGTTATTTGTTAGTAAGTGATTTCTGTTTAGTTACCCCTATTGTGTCTTAATTGGTCTGATCAGCCGTATATATACTCCTGTGTGTCATTTCTGTCAGGATCTGTGTTTCTCTGTGTCTGTTTTCGAGTTTTCTGTGTATTTATTTCGAGTTCTGTGTCTTTGTGCTCTCCGTGTTGTCCTGTCCTCCCCTCGATTGTTCCCAGGTGTGTCTTGTTCCTTGATTACCCTCTGTGTATTTAATTCCACCTGTGCCCTGTGTTCCTCGTTGGGTCCTCGTCTGAGTTTGCCAGTCTGTTGCTGTGTCCGCTTGTTTGCTGTGCGCTACCTGCGTAAAGCCCCTGTGTTCTGCTCAGCAGTGCTGCCACGGTTGTGGACTTTCTGTTACCGTTTATTATTCATTAAATCATCGTTATCCATATTCTACCTGGGTCTCCAGCGTTTGCCTCACCACCTCACCACACACTTCATGACAATTTCTTTGTCAGGTCAGTTATGTTTGTTTGTGCAGTCAGTTTGTTTGCATTTCTGCCTGAGTTCAGTTTTGTTTCTTTGACTTCTTTTATGAGCTCAGTTTAGCTTTTCGTCGCTTATAATCGTTGGGTTACAAAAAAACAAACAAAAAAATATATATTTTTCTAAAATATACTGTGACTCCTACTGTCTTTAACTCGGTCCATGACATTTCTAAACAATACTTGCACCAGAAGCAGGCCTGTATGCTCGCTGTGAATGACTTCATTAGCTTTAGATGTGTAATCTCAGTGTGAGGCAGTCTTTTTCTACACCCTCCATCAATGCACAAGCTGTGAATTAGTTACTGAGTTCTTAGGTGGAGAAGTCATTACTCATATAGAGATTGAAGGAGCACCTGTGACAGTTTGTTGGCAAAGCAACAAACTGTCACAAATTGTCAACATCATCTCTCTCTCTCTCACACAGTAAACACACACATTTTTAGTTATATTTGTTTCTTGTAATTTAGCCATTATATCCCAGGAGAGCCAAACATCCCCACTACAGAGGTCCCCATCCCACACAAAAGAACCCCAAACTTCACCAAACTCACACTTCACCTGATCACCTGCTTCGACAACATAATGAGGCATTTTTAATGCATGTGGGACCCACTTGCAGCATTGTGAAGTCTTTGTTCTGCTCTGACCTTGCCATCCTAAATAAAGTTTTCTTGCTGACACTAATTTTTAGCTGTTATATATGATGGTTGAACAGCTTAGGTGGATTTAGTCCCACAGCAAACAGAGATCCTGTAGAGGAGAATGAATACCCTGCAGTGTGTCTTGGAACATCAAGGTTTATAACAGCTTTTTATGCCAGTAAGAAAAGGGATTTTTTTACTCAGTTATGCAAATACACGTGGTCCATTTATTCTAAGGTTATAAACATTTAAAAATTATGTTTCTTACATGGCCAGTCTTTTTTCATCAAACTGAAAGATTAAGTTGAGTTTTACAACTATGTTTAATAGATGGGTCAGGTTAATTTGTCACCAATACGCCTTCCTGTGCAGGTGAGTTCCAGTCAGGTCATATTTCTCCAGCTTTTTACAGTCATTTTAACCTTAGGGTAAATTTAAGTCAAGTTGTCAATTAAAACTCAAAAATGAATAATTGAACATTTTTTTAACCAAATGTCACCAAAGTGTTTATTTGGGATCTTTGAATGTTTTCAAATCATTTATTTTTATACATTGGTTTTGTCAAATGATCAAAACCTTCAGGTAGCTGTACTGGCCACTGTTGAAATGCTGCAATGTAGTGCCATCAAATTGTGACCAAAAATGAATCAGTTTTGTTTCTCACAATTTTACCTCTGCATTGTGGCATCTGTCTCTTCTGAATCATCACTGACCTGGTCTAGAAAATTAAGAACAACTAATTAAGACTGACCATTTAAGGGATGTGGTCATTCCCTTCTTGTGTTGAACACTATATATTTTCTTAGAGAATAGAATTTTAAAGATAGTTGAAATGGTTACAAAGACTAAATGGACACAGAGGACATCAGAATTCTTCCAATCTATTGAAACTTAAACCTGGGAAGGTGCAGTTTATGGTGCTGGTCTCTGTTCGTTAAATAATTAGCTGAAAATATTGAAAGGTGCTGTTGTTTTAATTGCAAAAAAAAAAAAAAAAGTCAACATGTCTTAAGAATCTGCTGACATTTTCTAATGACAACTTGATTTTATATTTAACAACATTTCATGTCATGTAGTTTTTTAATATAGTTTGACCAAGTGATTGGAGTTTGTTTGATTGCATTGTTCAATAAAGCTATACAATGGTACACATTTCTTCATCAACAGCAGAAAGCATGACCTATGAAGATTGCCAGTATGTGTGTAACAACCGTCCTCTGAGCTCCACACCACTCCATCCAGCATGCATGAGCCCCATTCCTCTCCCTGCCTCAAGACAGAGACGTACATCTCGACTTCTATCATTTGGCAGCTCAGTCTCCATCATCACACCTTTCCTGAGATTTGCCTCTTTATGTCTCCTTCCTGACTCCCAGACCTTTCTTTGACCTCACTTCAAACATTGAACTTCTCACTGCTCTGCACTCAAGACTCAATCCAAAGACAACGGCTGAGATGGAAAAAGACAGTTACAGGATGAACTAACTCCTCACCCACTGTCGCCCCTCTACCATCCATCACTGGTCCATCCCCTAGGCTTAGATTTTTCTGATACTTGATGACGGCTAAAATTTACAAAAATCTCTTGGCGTTTGGTAGTAAAATATGTGAAGTCAGTAGAACTAACAAACTGCAAAAAACAAACAGAAAATTATAAAATAAATATTGTGCAACATCTGAAACCCTCTAGAAATTGATGAAAAAAAATTTATATAGAAAAGAAGTGAGTATTTAAACGAAGGTCTGACTTGTGTTCATATGATAAAAATAATAACAGTCCCATTGATCTGTTCATGTGACTACTGTGGAGACGAATGATCTGAATAAATTGGTGTTTTGCTTTGGGAATAGATCGTTCTGCAGCTCAGTGAATTGCTCTGACCTCCTGTAGCCTAACTAGGGGTGAGCGATTTGGTTCATGACAGGTGCTAGCCTAGCCATGACCTCTTCTCACCCGTCTACTCAACACAATCCAATGGTAAGACAAGGAATTAGCTGGGTCTTGGGCTAAAAACGAGCTGATGCTACTCAACATAAAATATTATAAAAAGTGTCCTCCACCCTGACTTTTACCTTTTAATGAACCAAATGTCTGTGCCCAATGAAATAAAGCAAATTTTTTAAGTCTCAAGATATTTATCCACATTTTGGTGACATTTCACTGACCACACTGTCAAATCTGTAAACTCAAAAAAATCTTACATAGAACAATATGAAGTAGGCAAAGGGATCTCAAATAATAGCATGTTGTGCTGATTCATATTCAAAGACAGATAATAAAAAAGTAACTGACATCTATTTGCAAGGAAAGGGTTACAGACGGATTTTTAAATGTTGAAACTCCAAATAGAGTCCAATATCCACAAAATGAGGAAACATGAATCAGTGGTGAATTATCCCAAGACTGGCCAGCCTACCAAAATTACTTCAGGAGGACATGAATGAATAATTCACAAGATCACAAAAGAACCAAGAACACCAAAAGCCACATACTCCATGAATGGCTCAGTTAAGAAGAATGTTGATGATTCAAAAATGAGGAAGAGATGAGCTCCAAGACATAATCTATTGCTCAATAAAAAGAAAACAAAGGTTTGTGTTGGGGTGTGTGGGTGTGTGTGTATGTTTCAACCCAAAGTTGCAGAGCAGATATAGGCAGTGAATGAAGCTGAATAACTTTATGAAAAAAAAGTTATTTTTTTTCATAAAGTTTTTCATAATTTTTTATTGCAATAAACAATGGAGAACCAACGAGCAAGAGCAGAAACAATCAGGAACAGGATGAAAAGGAATGGAGAATAATGGCAGAATCCAGCAGCAAGTGAATGTATGGGGCTTTCAAACAGGAGTTTGATTACCAATAAGGAACAGGTGACTGATTGGTTGCAAGTGAGAGAAGGGACCTGACAAGCAAAGTGATAGAGAGAGAGAGATAGCAAGGAGGAGTAACAACAAGAAGAGAGCAGGGAAAACAAAACTGTAACCAAACAGAAAATAAATAAATTTATTCTAACTAAAATAACTAAGGCTTACACAGATCAACAAATGAACAAAAATACAACCCAGAAAAACACAAAACAACCCAGGATTCTGATGGTTTGACATAGTTTTGCTGGGCATCCTGAAGGAACTACAAGTTTATTTGGATGATATAAAAAGACAATGCTGCACATGATTAAAAAGACAAATTTTAAAGTGACCTCATCAAAGTCTGGACTCACATCTGATTGATTTATGGCCTGTCCTTAAACTGGCTGTTCAAGTTCAAAAACACTCTAATTTGGCTGACATAAAAATCACTTTGTAAATGAGAGTAGACCAAAAATTTCCCACTGCAATATAAAAGGCTGTTTGTCTGTGATCACAACTGAATCACGCTTGTTGTCACCAAGCATGTAAAAATGGCATAAATGTTATATCAACAGAGTTGAGTGGTCTATTCAAAGTTACAGGCACCAGAAATGATCACTGTTTGTTTTTATGGTCTTGAAGAAGGGCCTGTAGTCGTGTCTGGAGCTATTTTCAAATGGTTTTCATGGTGAATCAAAGTATCAGAGCTTTATGGTTCCACTAAATCATTAAAGGTCCACCGCAAATGAACAAGTATCTACTCAGCAAGTGACAACCTCAATTATGAAGTAGAACAGATCAGTAAATGTGAAAACTGTTTGTTAAATTACACACAGTTTTATATACATAAAAAAGCTAAATAAATATTCAAAATAATATTATACATTGCTGTTCCAGATGAAAGATTTGATGATGAATGATTTCTGGTGGTATATTTAATTTTTTGAAGTGTGCAGTGGTTGAGGTTGGTGCAGTTGTTGTTTTAGGCCCCCTAGTGGAACAATCAAGGTACAGTAGAAGTCAGAGTTCGACTGTAGGAGGGTCTTTCTCTGAATTCGGTGCATTTTGTGTGTCACGGGTTTATCTCAAATATTTTCATATAATGCAAACCACATTTTTGAGAAAATCAAGAAATGGAAATATCCATGTGTCTTGGTAATATAACATGCAAATATATTTTAAAAAGGATATTTTGAAAAATTGTATGGGTTGTTGAAGCGTAGAGGTCAGCCAAATGAGCATGTCCCCACTGACCAATGTTAATTTTTCACTGAATATAAGACAAATAAAAATAGCCAGTAACTGCAAGCTATTTGTACCATTATAAAATAACTATGTAAATATTTATTTTATTTAGGTATACTTTAACTGAAATAAAAGAAATATGAAAAAAATACGTAAATTATTTATAAAATAGCAATTTATAATCATGTCCCTCCAGTTTTGTTCAACCCCGTAACAACATACCAATCCCTCCTTTTGTAAATAATGGTTCAGTCCAATTTCCTCAGCACCCTGGAAGTGACATCATTAAGTCTCTCCCCACTCACACTGTAAAAAGAGTTAAGTGTTAGTATAGTTTCTTACCTATATTTTATTTTATTTTTTATCCAAATATCTTCATCGTCAAGCTCAACCTTTCAACACTTTAGCATGTCAATTATATTTATTGTTGTTTGGGAAAAAATAAAGAATGGTCTTTGAAACACATATTAATTTATAGTTTTCATCATATCATATGTTGCTCCATACGCTAACTGATGTGGACTTATGGCAACTTTTAGTGAAAATCTTCAACCCCGTAACGTTCAACCCCGTTACAAAAACGTTATGGGTTTGAATGTTGGACTGTTATTAAGCCAGTCAGAGTGTTCAACCCTGTTACAGTCTGGTCAGCTTTTACACTGGGCTCAACCCTGTTGCTTGATACATTGTTATGATTTTTTTTGTAATAACAGCAAATATTAGACTAATACTTGTTGGACTTTATGCAAAGTTTAAAGAATGAGACAAAAACATAACAAAGCCTGATTTAATGTTTCTTTTAAAATGTATTTTCAGAATTTATGAAAAGTTGTCATATTCTTCTTATCAGTCTAATTATTATGATTCAGAAACAAATAAAATACACTTACAATTAGTTATTTTAATCAAGGGACAGGGGATCTCTAAGGAACTGGAAGAATTAGTTTAATTATGTTATAGAGTTATATTCATAGAGGAATCAAATTGTCCCGTTACGGGACTGAATTTAAAGCAACCTAAGTAACAAAGAAATTTGTAACAATGTTTGGGATTTCATGCATAAAGTGGGGAAACATATTTTCTTGGAGGTTCAAAGAGTCCTTGAATAGAAGCAGTGTTCAAAAACCCAGTGTTTTGTGGTATATTTTTTAAAAAACCCAAAATGTACCGAATTCAGAGAATCGCAGGAGTTTCTGGTCGGTGCTGCAGGCCTTCATTCTTCTGCGTTTGCTCTCACAATGGTGGAACCAAAGGCAACTTGTCGCCTCTAGCAGGTTCAATGTTGTGCCAAGTTTCTGAATTTCTCTTTATGTAGAAGAGGCATGACTGAAATATCTATTTGCACAAATTAGAGATTAGTTTTTTTTACATTTTATTTCCCGAAAGAAGGGGCCACATGATTGCTCACTAAAATGCCCTTAATATGTGTGTAAAGACCAGCCACTAAAAAAGCCTTGTGATTTGAAAGCCAACTGCTGATGCACAGCTATCATAAGCATCTTGTGACACAAGGAGCTTTAGCCACCACACCAAGGCCTGGTGAATGCCTCACCAGACCTTGGTGAGGCATTCACCAGGCCTTGGTGAATGTATGCAAGTCTGGCCGCATGCATAAGAACTATTAGGATGTAAGGACAAACAAAGGGTGGTGAGGCCACAGGACAGAAAGCTGGCTGAATCATGGAAGCTTAATGATGGTGAAGGTGTGCAAAGATCTCCAAACAAGAACAAAGCTCTGCCTCTGAAGTTAAAGATTCAACATTATCCTCAGTTTGTGGGCCCCCTCAGTCCCACAAATATTCATCAAGAACAATGGAGTGTTTATTAAACAAAAACCTCTTTACACACTTTCCAGTACTCCTGTAGTTTAACTGTTAAACTAAAATACCTGCAGAACTATTTTTTTAAATTAAACATCCATCACTATTAAACATCTAAGACTCTAATAGGGCTGTCTTCAAAGAAACGCTGTGAAATAGTCCAGACTGCCACAAGGAGAAGAGACTAGAGTCTGAACTGTCTGAGTTAAATGTATTGATCTGATTCATTCTTTAATAAACATAACACCACCAATGTATGTTGCAGAATAACTAACATACTTTGGTGTTAGTTTTGCAAACAGAACTGTTTCCAATACAACATTGTAACTTAAAAATAAGCTAATTTGCAAATTAGCTTATTTTTCTGACAGTTTCATATTATATTGTGCTGCAAATGGATTAATAAACATGTCTGAATATATTTTTTTCTTAATGCTGATATGTTGTTAAATGAACTCTGAGTCAGAACTTTCTTAAAAGTAAGAAAAAAAAAAATCCCAATTAAGGTGAGCTGCTAAAAGTCCACAGGCAGCAAGTAGTGACATTTTATAGCACAATCAAGTAACCATATTACCTTGAGTTTTTATAAAAATTCTAACTCAAGAAATGTGACTTTGTAAATTAGTGCACTGAAATTGAGCCTCTGTCTTTTTAAAAACACCTGCTCTTTAACATCTCAAACATATAGCTCACGAGGACCATGAGTTTAAGATTCTGTCCAAAACAGAACCTTTAACTGTTCAGCAGGTGCATGTTGTTTAAAACAAGAATTGCAGCAATCTGTGTGTCAGGAAAGCATGAACAACCATTCCCATCTCAGCAATCAGCACTCTTTACCAATATTAAAAAGACTTTCCTTTGTGAGACGAATTTCAATAAAACACTTTAAAGTTTGTGGATGGAATGTGGTAAAGTGTGAAAAGTTTAGGTTTTTTGTCAATTCACTAGAAAAACTGTTGTTCAACTATTTCTCTAGACTTTCAGCAGTAAAGAAAGACAAGTCTATAGATACTAATAACTGATGATTTTTTTTAATTATTAGTTTTTCAAAAAGAGCAACCAGCATTTTTAAATGATACAGCAAAAGTAATTGATAATTACCAAGTTAAACCATCCACAGTTATTATTTTTTTAATTTTAAAAAAAATACAGATCTTACATGAGTAGCACCGTGGACTAGCCTCTTCTTTTGCTCCTAGTATATATTGTTAGTTTGCTTTTACAACTTTAAGATTTTCATAAGTCAAAGTTATAGAGTAATTTTTCCAAGATTCTTAAGCTCGTCTGAATCTTAACCAGTGCTAATGCCAGAAAGTATTAAAAATGCTCCTCTTTGAATTCTTGCTAACAGAGTAAAAGTTGTATCCCTCTTGACTCTGTTTTAAATGATCACTGTTTCATGCAGAATAATCATCTTAATCTCCAAATGCATAAGTGAAATAAATTCAAATGAATTAAAAGAGTTAAACACTTTAATTTATCACCATATTATCTACAAAATCAGATAATGACTTTAGCTCTTTAGCTTCCAACAATGTGCTGCCATATTTATGTTTGTTTTTTATGGAGTACACTTCCCATTAAGTGGAGAAAACCCTTTCTGGATTCTAAGAACTTTGTAGAATGCTCCTGTCGCCCCCTTATTGAATCACGCCCACTGTGGTGTGCCATATTGTCCACATCAACAGCAACCATTAAAAACGTGTCTCTGACCATCTGAACATAAAAAAGGAAAAACTCTGAGACATTATAGATGTTAGACTACAGCTTATCTCCTTTATCAACAGATAAACTAATGTTTCTGCTTTTATTTTACGTCACATCTGCCCAATTAACCAATTATGTTGTCTGTCAAACTGAAGCTGCGGTTCTCTCCCCAGTCAGCCCTTTAAATACCTTGTGACATGTTGCTGTTAATTTTCACACAAGCGCAGACAGCAGGCATGCAGACGCACCGTGCGCAACGCACTCACCATCCTGTCCTGGGACTTTCTGGGTGTTCCCAGTGTGTCCGGTGACTCCCCAGAAGACGTCCTGAAGCGGTGGTGAGCGGTGAGTCACCTGCTGCTCTCCATCTCCCCCCCTCAAAGCGCTGAGGGTGAAGGTGGGGGAGGGGAAGGGGAAGGCTGGACAACCAGCGGGTCCCAGATCCAAACACTGACTGACAAAGTTGACTCAAGGCAACAGTTTACTCCTCTGAGAACTTGGCTGAGTGATCCTGGAGCCTCAGGCGAGCAGCAGCGACAGTGTGCTGGGAGGAATCCCCTCCTGACTGCAACAGCCTCAACTTCAAGTAAAAACGTGGAGAAAACACATAAAGTCTTTGCCTGACAGCGCCCTGCTCAGGAATGACAGCATTTCTCTAAGATAACCGCTGAACGACGGGGAGATGCTCTTCGTGGCATTCAACAGCCGCTGCGTGTTGCATTGCGGGTGTTTTGCCGCTGCAGGATCCCCTCGCGGTCACACTCGGATGGATGCACACGAAAAATCAACGAGTTCATGGATGAAACCATCCGTTTCATCTGTCGGTCCAGATGTGCAGACACCCGGCGCGCACTTTCACGGGACTGGACAGCCTGAGAGACGGCGGGGCTGAGGGGGGAGAGGCGGGGGCGCAGCGGAGTGCGCATCTCTGAGTGAAGCACGCCACGCCGGTGCGGGATGAGAGCGCGGAGGAGAGCTACCTACCTGTGGGAGGTTCTGGAGAACCGAGTTGAGATGGGAACATGATTTGGAAGACATAAGTCCTGGAATCTGTTTCTGCTGAGCGCAGGAGACATTTTGAGTAATGCCAACTTTGTATTAAAAGTGTCATGATTTACCGAATGACACTTTATGACAACAGTCATAAATATTCATGAAGACTTACTCATGTTCATGACAGGTGTTATG
>CAEFZY010015863.1:0-21326 GCA_903066815.1 Brachyrhaphis roseni
TATATATATATATATATATATATATATATATATATATATATCACATCACTTTGGCACTATGGCACTTTATCGGGAAAAGAGACACAAATGAGGTTTATCCTCAGCTATGCATTATTGTCAACAAGCACTTACAACAAAGATTATCAACCAAACACAAATGTTCTTACTCTTTTTGCCAATTGTATGTTTACTACTTCTTTGACTGAGACATAAAAGTTACAATTTCCCAAACTAACGGCCAATTCATACCCACAGGGACAGAAAAACTTCTTCCCTGACATGATATCATTTTGTTCTCACTGGTCTGGGAGTTTTAGTACCTTGTTTTTGATACATCATCTGGTAAGAAATTTTTTTCTTGTGTGGTGTCTGACAGTCAATATTTGCAAACACTGCAGAAGAATAGCCCAATAAAGACTTTCAGAGACTTCTGAACTTGAGTTCTTGTAGAGTCAGAAATGTCCTGGCCAGAGAATCTTTTGTTCTTACTCTCATCACGTCTGGAACATGAACAAATTTCTCTGTTCTTGAAGGGTGTGTGTTGGCCTTAGATAGCATGTTGTTACTGAGAGGCAGCTTGCTGGTTCATTGGTTGCAAAGGGCAGACAGACAGCATTCTAGATTCTACATGCTTTCTGGTGACTCCCTTGTTAGATGACGATCATACCGTGCAGACAGATCATCCAGCATGCTTTGCTGCCATTACATAAGTGGAAAAAAAGTCATAATATCCATGAAAGTATGCCATGCAACTATCAGCTCGCGCCGTGATTAATCCAAGTTTATCTGGTTTATCTGGCCTAACTTAAAAAAAAATAAAATAAAATATGTGCCCCCTTGTGAAATCATGAATTAACTATGGCTAACTAGATTTTTAGAAAGTTGAGTTCAGTTTCACCAGCCACACCAAGGTATGATCATAACCAGACCAGGGAGACTTAGACCAACCTGTTTGACAACATTCTTGGGAATGTCTGGCCTACCATGACTTTTAATGACTTATTGTGTGAACAAGATTATTCACATGTGATTTTAATTTAATCTCTTATTTGATGGAAACACAAAAATTAAGAAATTGTGTTTTTTCAATATAAGTTGAATGTAAACAAAGATTTGCACATATTTGTAAACATATTTGCAGATCTTTGGTGATCTCAGACTAATTTCTACTTAAAATAATAACTTGTAATAAAAATTATAGACTTTTTGCCTTTACAAATGAGTTCAGTTTCACTAGCTGAACTAGTTAAAGTCTGACTTTAAAATTTATTTCCTAATCTAAGGTATATAAATTTGACAAAACAGGTAAAACAAGAAATTGTTCAGATGGTAAAAGTATCTGTGTATTCACAATATATAAAGTCCTTGATGTGTTCAACATAAACACATCCTTAAGCTCCAGGGTGAGTCGTTTCAGAGATGACTTTAATCCATTTTTCTAAACTCTGTACTGACCTATGGAACTGACAATAGCAGGAAATCCTGGACCTGAAGCCTGGAACCACCTGAACCTTTTTGATCAATGTAAGCCTGAAGATATCAGACCAGTGGCCTGATATCTGGTCTAAGCCTATAGGGTTAGAATGTGCAACTTTTCTAGTTTGCATATAAACCACATTACAATCAACTTCAGAGATAAATGTAACAGAATTTTTTTGGCCACCACCAGAGTAGACGCCTGCAAAGAAAAACAGAGAATGAGCCACGGATTGTTACCCAGGTGTCCACAGAAGAAAGGGAAGGCCAAACTAACCTGCAATCTAGGAGCAGTTAGCAGGCAGGAGCTGTTAAAGCTTTAAATGTTTGCCTGAATGCTTGGAATGTTTCTCTAACAAAGGTCAAACTCAGGGTCCAGGGTTGAGTTTGGTCTCTGAAGGTCCCAACAGATACTACATCAGATAATCCTTATCACTCAGATTTGGGCCTGAACTTTATCAACCTCAGCCTCAGCTGCAATAACAAAATCTTCCCAACTTTTATTTCAAATATGAAATGAAAGTTTGTTTCAGTCTCGTTTTGAGAAAATACATTTCTACATTACTCTGACTGGACATTTACAGAAAGAAGCGGCCCAAAATATGTTTATTTTCAGACATGGTATATATTTGAGTAAAATATATATATTTTTTATTGCTCCCTTTGGGATTTTGGAATTTTATTTTATTTGAACACGTTTTGCACAAAAAAACGCCACACTGAGCAAATGATCAGCAAGTTCTCCCAGTTTCCCAAACAAATGCACCACATCACATGACCACCAAGGTAAAGCCTAGCTGGCTCCCATTTCCAAAAGTTTTAGCTTTTAATTTTAAACATATGTAAACAAAGAGTAAATTCAAAACAGAACAGATTTGAATTTACCTGATTAAAATCACCTGAAGCATACTTTTACATGCTTATTCATTATCTCATTGACTTCAAGCCGAAAACTTGGTTTGTATTCTTTTCAGACTTAATCAAGAAAATTCAACATAACCTGTTGTTAAAGAGGGGAATAAATCTAGACATTTGCCCAGCCTGACAGGGAGGGTTGATTTCCACCTAATGGTGTAGAAACCTCATTGTTACACAATGGAGCCTTTAAAGAATGGAGTGGCTCAAAGTGCATGGAGATTGTACTGTATCCTGGCAGGAAGGGCTGCTGGACCACCTCAGGGTCACTTTGCATTAACGCTTGATGAAATCTGCTGCTGTAAAATTTGATATGTATTTCTTTGTAGCTGCAAAAATTGAAACAATTTATTGCTGAAATTAGAATAGAATCCTTCTTCATTCGTTTTCCTCACATTTTTGAGCGTTGAGTCACACTAAATAATTTCCTCCTCCCCGAATATGTGTTTTTTCTGGTCGACCAGAGCGCAGGAGTGGGAGGGTTACACCCATAAACACACACCCTCATAAACAGTTGTGACACACAGTCGAGGTACTCTGACAGTGACAGATCCTCTGACATGTTTCCAGACGAGGGGTAAAGGTCCACTGCTGTGTACACTCACTTATCATGCTACTAAGTGTTGTGCACACACCTGTCCGAAGACACAAAAGCCGCCTGCTTGGGATTAGGCAACAGCTGAAGGAAAACCTTCTCCTCCCTGGTGTTGTGATGACAGACAAACACTACAAGCATGTGACCCATCCTTATGAAACTGTGATTAAAGCTGAATGCAATGAACATCGTCAATGGCAGGCGTAGGTCTGGTGCTTCTTGGAAGACAGGTTTGGTGTAAAATTCTTACAGAATACTTTGATTGCAGCTCTGATTGGTTTTCTCCGGCCTGTGTAATTCCTGGAGCAAAGGGCTTGGATCTGGAGTGGGCGATCATGAGAGACTATTTGTACAGGTTGGCCTGATGTGTAGCTATCTCCCGAACAAACTCCATCACAACTACACAGAGGACAATTATTCGCCTGAGAATGGAAATAAAAACATCCTTATTTTCAATGTCTTTCCAGTCTGAACTGTTTAGCAAAAGGTCAAAGTTCTGCTGTGTGTGTGTGGAGGGGGGGGGTATTGCTTGCATGTGGAGCAGATTGCACCAATAGGGAAGAATCTAAGGATAAGCAATGTTCTGCTGTAGAATCATGGGTCCTGCCGGCCATGTTGATTGTTTTCTTTGATACGTACTGCATTTTCATCTATTTCCTGAAGACTCTGATTTCTTTCAGCAGTACAAAGAGATTCTGATGTTCATTTGGACCCCTGATTCCACAAAAGGAAATCCATTTGAACATCTGTGGGATGTGCAGGACAAACAAGTTAAATCCATTGAGGCCCTCACCTCACAGCTCACTGGAGTTAAAGGATCTGCTGCAGATATCTTGGTGCCACAGTCCACCTTCAGGGCCACAGTCCACTAGTTTCACAGAGAAACTAGTGGTAAATGAAGGGAAAAAACATGAAACGCTTCAGAATAAACAAAGTCGATTGACAAACTCCAGTCTCACAGGCCACAGGGCTCCATTCTCAGGCCCCTTCCCTTTTCCCTTTATGTTTCCACTAGGTGAAGTTATAACTGGGTACCAACTGTGCTTCCACAATTATGCAGATGATTTACAAATCTATTTGTCCAAGTCAGGTGTCAATAATGCAGTTCTCTGTTTTTTGGACTGCATAACGGCTGTCAAACAGTGGCTAAGTAAAAACTTCTTGTTTTTAAATGACCAGAACACTTCTAGAAACCATAGGTTAATTTTTGATCAAGAGTTTACATTTAATACACAAATCAACAATTAAAAACAAGTAAACTGCATCCACTGATCAAAGTCAAATCTTTTTGAAATTGCATCGACTCGATGAAGGCCATTCACACCTTTATTAGTTCTTGACTTCATTATTGTAATGGACTCTGTATTGGTGTCTCTCCCTAAGACAACTTGTACTTGTCCAGCGCTGCCTGTCTTTTAACCAACACCTTTAGACATGAACACATGGCCCCAGTTTTATCCTCTTCACACTGGCTTCCTGTCCAGTTTAGGATTGACTTTAAATTTTTGTTTGTTTTTAAAGCTTTAACAGGCTTGTCCCGTCTTAGTCTTTCTGACCATGGGAGTTCCCTGAAAACATCAGATAAACTTCTATTAGATGTTCCAACGACGAGGCTAAGGTACTAGTTACCCTAATACCCTAAGGTACAACCAGGGTATTACTCAGGTTCTGGGTGACCAGACATTTTCAGTGGCAGCACCCTGACGCTGCAGTCGTTCACTCCACATCTGACCCAGACATCTTCACCTTATTTGGTTGTTAAGCACTATATAAATAAATTAATCAATCAAGACATACAAGAACCCCCTTAGAGTATTAACTGTTTCCTTTGAGAGAAGTTGGTCTTTTTTCACAAAGGGCTTCACATCCCATGCAGAAAAACTTCAATTTGAAAGGTTGGTTTTAAGCTAAGTCTTTTGAGGAAAAGAGAAACAGAATTATTATTAAACCAATGACAAAAATTGGACAACTGATCGACTTTCAGAGTAACTGGAGTCATGCAGTCATGAAAAACATGGCTCACAATGCAGTAAAAAAATTACAGAAATTCAATTCGGAGCATTGGGAAACTTAAACTCTGAATGAGCAACTGCTTTTCACAACCCAGTAAGACAACGTGATTCAAAGCCAGCTGATACTATATGATCACGATTTCACTGCTGTCATGGGAACTTCACAAAACAGAACAGAAAAGTTTTAGCCACAGCTTTGTTACTTTAAAAACCCTTTTTACGCGACAGAAGATCAAACTCAGACTCATTGGTACACGGGACAGTTGCGAGTAGCCCACGTTTGAGCTGGCACGCCAAGTTTGCCCCTTGAAAGACAATAATGTGTTTGATTTCGGCAAGTTTCTATGACGACAATAAGGCCAAAAGGCATTGGCGGGAAGAAAAGATGGCAAGAGAAAATGGAGGGGAGAGGGTATGGTGGAGGGGGTTGGACTGGTGATGCCAAGACTCATGACTCATGGTAACAAGGGACTGAGGAGGAAATAAGACGAGGGAGGAGACGAATGCAGGGCGGGTATTGGTGGACTGGGAGTCACGCAGCCTTTTTTTAACCTGGTGAGAAACTGTGTGAAGTTACAATGAAAGCAGAAATGATAGGGGCAATGGTGGCTCTGTTTTTGAAGTAGAGTGAGAATTTGCAACATATGCTGTGAATGGCATTGGGTATGAATCATCGAAAGCTGTTCATGGAACACAACAATGAATCCTAGTTTCTCCCTGAGAAAAAGAATGTGATTTAGACTGATACACCTATGTGAGAACACTTCTCATGAAGGATTACATAAATCCTGACATATAGGTTTACCGTTCCTCTGGCCCAGTCATGTTAGAAAAACCCTTGGGAACAAAAGCATGCTGGTTAGTGCTGTTCACCTGGTTTTCAGATGAAAGCCAGCCCATGTGGTTTTGGTTTCAATCAAAAAAGAGCTGGGACTGTTTCTTTAAGCCCCAAAGCATCAAAAATGTCAATGCAAATCTAAAACTTCCTTGTTATGGGTCACATTTGTATTTCGGAATGTTTTAAGGTTAACATTATCTCATCACATCCTTAAAAAAGCCCTACTTTTTAATGTTCTACATTAAAGTAAGGTTATTTTTTCACACAGCTACATGTGAATCATATTCTTCAAGTCAATGAATAATGGCCTTGTGGAATTTGCTTGTAAAATTTTCAGCTGGAACTTTGCCATAGTCAGACCAGGAACCATAACCATATTCATCTAATATTTTACAACTATTAACAAAAAACCAATCAGTACTTGGTTAATCATATTGCTATAGCAGTTCTTCTCATCAATAAATCTTGGAGTCCCTGTTTATTTCCTGAATAAAGGTTGCATCCAAGAAAAACTTGCTAGCTCCTCTCTGCCAATGCCAAGCAGCTTATTCTGCGAATTATTAAATGATGATTGCAATTTGGAGAAACCAGGTTAACATAGCTTAGCATCAACCCCAAACATCATGTTACTGATGTTGGCATCTAGGCTAGCTCCACCTAAAGTTAAGGCAATCTAAATCTTGACAAATCACTTTATGTATTTTTTAAGTTCTCTGCCTTTTGTTTTAAATCAACCAACTGGAACGACCAACTTTAGTTGACATTTGTGGACACAGCAGGTCAAACCCAAACATTAGTCAAACCTAGCTATAAATATTTTTCATATGGCTTTCTCAAGATTATTATATCTCACCATCATAACAAAATCACACAAACATATTTATAGCAGTAAATAGCATCAGCTTCTGATGCCAGCAGGCATTGCTTTGTCATTTCTACAACTTCTAATTTGATAAAGATAATTTCAGATGCTGAAACCCAATATTTAATAGATTGCTGGTGCGGGTTGGATCTACTGGCAGTCTAACCTGCTCTGGTTTTTATTTAAACAAGTAAAACAGAACTGGCTATACTGGAAAGCTAATTAAGTCAGATTAGCAACCCAACCATGTGTTTTTCTTCACATTCATTGTTTGTTGTTGCATCATTAATCAATGCCTAGCCTTAACCCTATTCCATCAACACATCTTGCTTTCAGATGAATCATATATCCAGCAAAGATTAATCTTGAACCACTCCTTCTAAATACTCTCTAAAATGGAACTTTTTAAATTTGATCAGATCTCCAGATCTCACACAATGTTCTGCATTTGAATGCACAAAGGGGACAAAAAGAAAGAGAGAAAGAGAAAAGAAGTATCACCTCTTGAAATTCCTCAAATAGATCTCTGTATCAACTTAGAGAAGCATGTAGAAGAGGAGGGTAATAGTTTTGACTGGCTGGGCAGTGTGTCAGGGAGGTGTAGAGTTACAGCCCAGCCCTCCCTCTCACCCAGATCTGCAACTGGTGTAAGTCCCCTCCCACAGCAGAGGCAGGGTTTAAAACTCCTGGGTAGATTCCTCTCTGTCTATCCGCCTTGGTCTCTCCCCTCTGCTGGCCTGCCTGTCTGCCTGCCTTGATTAGAACTCAGATCACTCTGACCATCCAAAACTTACTTCAGTCAAAAGAGAAAACTACGTCACAATGTCTTTCAGGAACACTTCCACTTCCTACAGGAGCTCAAGTGCCCCAAGGAGCTTCAGCAGCAGCTCTTATGCTGGACCAGGTGGCATCACCTCCCGCAAGACCTTCACAGTCAAGAGCTCCTATGGAGGTTCTGGCAGCAGGGGCTTTGGAGGAGCAGGCTTCGGAGGAGCAGGCTACGGAGGAGCAGGCTACGGAGGAGCAGGCATCACCAGCAGCTCTGCGTACAGCGTCAGCTCCAGCATGGGTGGTGCAGGAGGCTTGGGTATGGGCTTTGGAGGCGGCATGGTTGCGCAGGCCCCCATCACTGCCGTCACCGTGAACAAGAGCCTGCTGGCCCCTCTGAACCTGGAGATTGACCCCACAATCTCAGTCGTCCGTACCCAAGAGAAAGAGCAGATCAAGAGCCTCAACAATCGCTTTGCCTCCTTCATTGACAAGGTAAGATCCTGTGATATTATGTGTGTAAAAACTTTCTCTCCAAAATGATGAAAAAATGTTTTGGTAGCATTGCAAGTTCAGTTAAACAACGTCAAAGTTGCTTGTAGTTGTGACATCCTTATACAACCTTGAAAAGAGACCCATATGTTTAGCACATGCCATGCAACATTGACTTCCTCCCTTGTTTTGCATAGAAAAAGTTGATTTATGCTCCTCTGTTTGCTTTCCTCACCTCCCACAAATTAAACACAGGCTACACAGGGTTCAGCTTTCTATCTTCTGCATTTGGCTGTCAAAATGCCAAATTTAAATGAGACACAGACATGAAGAGAAAGGAGAAAGAAAGGGGAGAAAAAAAGCTTCAGGGTGTGTCAGGGCAGAGCTAAGAGCTTGTGATATGGGTTACCTTGGGAATGGTCCCTCCCTCAGTTCGGGTGTGGCCGTTTCTGCTGCCCTGTCCTCCATCCCATTGCCTCATACCACACACACTCACACACAAAGTCATTAAAGACTGCCTTTTGTTACCTTGACAGCAACATCCTATAGAAGGTGTGTCCTATGACTGGATGAATAGAGCAACTTTTAATCTTTCAAATCAACTCTGTGTGTGTCCTGTGTGTGCATGCCCAGGAGAGTATCAGTCCCCTGAGGTCTCAGTAATGAGTTAATATTTAAAAAGGCCGACTGGTTTCATGTTCTGGTCATTGCCAGCAGACTGGTCGTGTATCGACTCTCTGCCTCCTGGTGCAATGATTAAATGAAGATAAGGAGTGTTTTGCATAAGTCAAAACTGAACAGATAAACTTCAGTCAAAATTTCTTTTGTCCATCTGTGGCGTTCTGAGTCACTTTGCTGTCTGTACTTACTCGATGGTCAATTCAAGACCGTCTGAAGCCATTTGATCCGCAGCAGCAGCAGAGTCCAAGGTCCACTGAGTTGAGGGATCTGCCTTTGTTATCACTCTTTTAGTCGTCACAAAAATGTAAGCTCACCACCACAAAGCAAATACACCCCCAAAAACACACACATACACTTTTAGGCAATCCCTTCATCACTTTCTGCTTCACATTCCTCCCTCATCAAGTCTATAATAAACAGTTAAATATTTACCTTTCTGCATCGGGCAGCAGTAGCGACTTGGCCACTCCCCTTTTGTCTATCCTAGTGGAAAAACAGGAAGGTGTGAAAGAGAAGGGTTAACTAGCTCAATTCCTCCATCACTGCTCTTTTTTTCCAATCACCTAAATCCTGTCAGGATGTGCATATGTCATGGAGTCCTTCCTGTTGGCCAGTACGGAAAAAAAACAGCCACCACTCGCCTTGGAAAACAAATAGATGAGAAGAACTGAGACTGCAGAGCACAGTGCAGACATGAACCTTAAAGCTACTTTATGCATACATCTAGAAAGTTTTGCAATAATTTGAACTTCTGATTATGAAGTCACTTAACCAAGAAACAGGCATGTGAGCCATTCATTCTGTCCCTCTTGATTGTTTCTTGAATGGAATGGATATCCTAAAATGATCACTGCTAATTATTCATCTTTCGCTTATGTTTAGGTTCGTTTCCTGGAGCAGCAGAACAAAATGCTGGAGACCAAATGGAACCTGCTGCAGGGACAGACCACCACCCGCTCCAACATCGACGCAATGTTTGAGGCCTACATCGCCAACCTCCGCAGACAGCTGGACAGTCTGGGCAATGACAAGATGAAGCTGGAGGCCGACCTGCACAACATGCAGGGCCTGGTGGAGGACTTCAAGAACAAGTCAGTGTCAACAGGGTTAATAAAGACTGGCTTTCTATCGGATCCATCTGTTAGGTTCTAGTGACATATCAGCATTACAGGGACTCCTCCCTACATCTGTCCGTCAGCTTACGTCATACAAACTTCAGGGAATTACAACACTAAGAAAGCATGTTACAGACGCCCAGTACACTTTTGGTACAACTCATTTAACCGAGTTGGCTGTCAGAGATAGTTTGTACTACAAAGAGAGAGTTAAATACTTTAACAAGGCTGCAACAGAAACTGGCAACCGGAAACTTAAGTTTGCTGCTTGTCCAAAGATAAAAAGGAGAATATGAACTAAGAAGTTCCCAAGGGAAAAATATCAGTACAACTCCCTCACTTCACCATGAGTTAACACACTGTGAGACAGATGTCTGAGGGAGGTGCACAAGGTACTCATGGACAACTACTGCCACCTAGAGTACCATCAGACTAAATAAGATGAAGAGAACATAGGATGAGATTTTGCATTTATTCAAACCCATGTGACAAACTACTTTTACCTTCTCAGGTATGAAGATGAAATCAACAAGCGCACAGAGTGTGAGAACGACTTTGTCCTCATCAAGAAGGTAATCATTGTTCCACTTCTCTGTCCACTGCTCTATCTTGATGTGCCATTCTAATGAGCATGTCTTTTTAAGGATGTGGATGAGGCCTACATGAATAAGGTTGAGCTGGAGGCCAAGCTGGAGAGCTTGACAGATGAGATCAACTTCCTCAGATCTATCTACGAGGAGGTACGGCACAGACTGTCCTTGTTGGTGTTAATTGTTTCTTAGCTTCTGAAGGCTCTGAACTTAGTCAGTTATTGATTTATTATTCTAGTCATGGCATTCCTATAATGTTTGCGGTTTAATTTTGGAGCATGAATCTGCTTTGATGCATATTCTTTGAACATCTGTGAAGCATTTTCATGTGACTCTTGCACCATCTATGGAAACATAGTAGTGGGATGGATTTCCTCAAGAACTTGGGTTGGCTAACTCTTCTCTTTTGATCTCTCCTTGACTTTTGTTTAAATTTCCTCAGGAACTGCGTGAGCTCCAGAGCCAGATCAAGGACACCTCAGTCATTGTGGAGATGGACAACAGCCGTAACCTAGACATGGATGCCATTGTGGCTGAGGTCAGGGCGCAGTATGAGGATATCGCCAACCGCACCCGTGCTGAGGCAGAGACGTGGTACAAGACCAAGGTATTGAAGATCTCATTTAAGATATTTAACACTTCCTGGTTTCAGCAAAAGCTGAGGCAGTTTCTAAGACCTCCTTTTTTGATGCTCATTTAGTATGAAGAGATGCAGACATCCGCCAACAGATATGGAGATGACTTGCGAGCTACCAAAACAGAAATTGCAGATCTCAACCGCATGATTCAGAGACTCACATCAGAGATTGATGCCATCAAGGGACAGGTACAGAAGATAGGTTCACCCAGCAAGGAACAAGACTGAAAGCCACTCTATATCATTATTTCATAATCAGTTTAACTTATTACTGTCAATTATTAGCGTTCCAACTTGGAGGCCCAGATTGCAGAGGCTGAGGAGCGCGGCGAGCTGGCGGTGAAGGACGCCAAGGCCCGGATCAAGGAGCTGGAAGAGGCACTGCAGAGAGCCAAGCAGGACATGGCCCGCCAGATCAGAGAGTACCAGGACCTGATGAACGTCAAGCTGGCTTTGGACATCGAGATCGCCACCTACAGGAAGCTGCTGGAGGGAGAGGAGGACAGACTGGCAAATGGCATCAAGGCCATCAACATCTCTCAGCAGAGCAGTAAGTCAACTTCAAATGGACTTTGAAGCCTTTTCACAGTTTGTTAAATTTGCACAATGTCTTACATTTGTCTGGTTTGATCAAAACAGCAAGCTACAGCGGTTTCCCTGCGGACAGTATGAAGAGCAGCTACTCCAGCGGATACAGCAGCGGTTACAGCAGCGGAGGCTACAGCAGCGGAGGCTACAGCAGCGGGGGCTACGGCAGCGGTTACGGCAGCGGCGTTGGTGGCTTCAGCAGCGGCAGTGCCGGCGGCTACAGCACCACAACCCAGACCAAGAAAAACGTCGTCATCAAGATGATTGAGACCAAGGACGGCAGGGTGGTTTCCGAGTCCTCCGAGGTCATTGAGGATTGAGCCGTCTAGATTAGAGGTGCAGCTACCTGCCTGCTATGATCTCCTCTGCCTCTCTGGTAGTTTTATACTCGCCGCTCACCCACCTCCACTATTATAATAAAGCAGTCTGAAGTAAAATGCTTTCTGGCCACTCTCCAATAGAGCACAAACATGTGTTACATGAAGCAATAAATGATCCTAACACTACCAAAGATATGAAAGGGACCAACGAACTCACTTAGTTTGTCTGATGTCTGACTGTTTGTACTAAAAGAAGTAGTTTTGCACCGATCAGTGAATTTCAACTTGGGCAAATTGCAAGTAGGGAAGAAAGGAAAAAAAAATAGAGCACACTCCCATGAAGTCTATGCAAGTGCTGAACCATACATGAAGGGCCATTTTGTTGCATTTAATGGATAGTGATCCTGTTAAAGGAATGTGAATGTACTGAAACAGAGTTTCAGTGTTGTTGGTCAACTTTTGTTTTAAAATTGCCTCCTACAGTAGGTAGTTCATGTCTTCCCTGTGCGTGTTCTGTAACTGAAACTGTTCAACCCCTTAGGAAGCTGCCCATGTCACACTGTTGTCCTGAGGTGCTGTTTTTGCTACCAAACTGAATAAAAATGTGTTTACTAAATGGACAGATGTTTGACTTTCCTTTTTAACAGCGACTCACTAAAACACTAATCAGAAAAAGTACTTGAACCATTTAGTTTTGGCTTATTAGTTAAAACTGGGCAGAGAGTGATTAATTCTGAATCAGAATCTCAGTGGAATCTGACAAATTAATAAAAACAACCACAAAACCTCTGGAGAAATTTAAAAGCAGCCTCCCAAAATGTGCATATTGGTTGAACTTGAATCAGGCCATCCACTACTGAAAATTAATATCAATGTTAAGGTTAGCTAAAATTTAGTCAGTAGCACGTGGGGTATCACTAACATGTTGACAAACATGGACTTACTCTCTTTATTATCCAACACTAGTGTATAAGCTAAAATCAGCTAAAATGTTCAGGTTAGCTTAAAGTCTGTCAGTTCCATGAAACCATTGAAAACCATCAATGGTTTTCAATTGAAATAAAACATTGATGGTTTTCTTTAAATTGACTCATTGTAAAGAAAACCGTTTTTTTTCTGAAATCTACACTTTATTGAGAGACGGTTAACTTCAGTAATATTAATTAACTTGTATACAACACCATTTTTTGTTCTTATGGTGTGCTTTATCACAGATAACTTGATTTTTTTTCGAATGTTATAATTTATTGATTAGAAGCAACATATAGCATGAGTTGAATAATGCCACATTATCCACTTTGGCCTGTATTGTTAAATACAGATTGAATGGCAGTTCATGCAGTTGTTGCTACAGAGACAAAGCTACCCACTTTGATAGTAATTTGTGTATTGTTTGATAATGTATTTGGTTTGTAAATCTTCTTTTGATTTGCAAATCTTGCACTGATCCCATGCTTGCGACATCCAAGACGTCTAAGTATTTTTTCTCCTGTTTCAACTCCAGATTAAGCAAACTAAGCAAAGCAACTTACAGTCTAGTTTATTGATTAATGCTGAATTATAATATAACAAGGCATCTCCTGTGTCCAGCGACCTTCATTGATAATTGGCAGTTCTTGAAACTGCTACTAAGAAATAACTTGACTCATAATAAAATTATATGTGACATTGTATCTGAAGCCTGTTGCAAACATACAACATCATTCAAAAATAAAATGATTTGCATACATTATGCTGGTCTATGTAACAAATTAAAAACAGTTTGGGTTTTGGTCCATTTGTGCAAATGTGTCACACAATAATATTATAAATATAACAGATAATGTATATTGATTGATTACTGGTAAAGGTGACTACCCAACAGAAATCCATAATTAATACAAGTCACTGAAGCTTGCCCGACACAAATTGATGCCATCAAGGGACAGGTACAGAAGATAGGTTCACCCAGCAAGGAACAAGACTGAAAGCTACTCTATATCATTATTTTGTAATCAGTTTAACTTATTACTGTCAATTATTAGCGTGCCAACTTGGAGGCCCAGATTGCAGAGGCTGAGGAGCGCAGCGAGCTTGCGGTGAAGGACGCCAAGGCCCGGATCAAGTTTTTGTTAGATGGACTGCTTCCATCTAACAAAACACCATCATACATAATTCATATATAATATGATATTTTATTTCTTACATGAAAACTCTGACTGTAACAGACAGAGCAGCGTCAGTTCAGGCGCTGCTCTCTTGGAAGGGGTCGATGGCGCCATCTATTGGGGGAATTGTGCCTTGTCAACTCCAACTGGTTTTAGCGAATGTTACTTCCTGATTATGTCAGCTTAGGCCTGAAGAGAACTCTCATTCTCGCTGCTAAATTCCTGGTGTTCTAACAAAATAGGAAATGTCTATGTAAGAAGTTCCTAAAGGTTGAGTTGTTCTGAAGCAGACCAAAAGATCTCTAAAACAGATTTCACAAGGAAATTTAGATTAGGCTCAGCACCTATCAGACCAATTTTGAGGGATTGGGATTCCAGTGAACCAAAGTGAGAACCATTATCCACAAATGGAGGCCAAAGCCCACTACTGACATTTCACCCTAAACATCTTGAGCTCTTTGAGACTTTCAGGAAAACTTTCTTTGAACTGACATTTTTGGAAGATTTGAGTTCCATTACATGTGATCTAAAACTTACATGGCAATTAAGACAAAGAGCGTGATACTTGCAGCTAAACATGGTGGTGGTAGTGTGACACTCTGGGGTTACTACATGGGTTCTGGACCTGGTAAACTTAATGGAACCATGAGGTCTTCTTTCTACCAAAAAGGAAATCGAGAACAATGTTTGGTCAATAGTTTATGACTTTAACATGCAACTTTAATGTTCTTTAAATGGCAGAAAAAACACTTTTTGAGGCGAAACTACAAATTTGGTTGCTGTATTATCTCTCCAAATACCTAGAGAGTTTTTTTATATGGTAATTTGAAGAAAAAGCTCTCCTTCCAGAAAGAAACACGTGACACCTAAAGCACACTTGCAGATATTTTTCCATAGTAATGTGACTCTTAAATTTGCTCAGTGGGAGCTGAGTTCATCTCATGGAGCATCAGATCCTAATGGCCCAGCAAGGCATATATTTGGGCAAGACACTAAAACCATCTCATTTCCCCTGATATAATTCCAGGGGTTTAAGGACCTTTGCTTTGAACAAAAGCATTTTCTATGAAAATATCATGTAAAATAAAATGTAAAGAGTTACAATGGGTAGTAGTCCTAACTTTGGTTGGTACAAGAATATTAAAAGCTGGGCCACAAAAATGGACAGCAATGTTCCAACACACCTAGAATTTAGTTGTTGTTTTTTTTTTTGCTTTGTTTTGTTTTGTTACATTTTTGGTGACATATAGGTACCATCTTGATGTATTACACTTTTCAGCTGAATTGAAAATCATATTATTATAACATCTGGACTGATTGTAAAACATGTAAGATGTGTGATTAATAAAAAAGGTTGATCTGATGATCTAATGAGAGGATCCAAATAGAGAGACAGAAAAAAAAAAGTGCAGAAATCTACAGAAATTAATTTCCTCCGATAGATTTCTGTATCAGTCATAGAAGTCTATAAAAAGAGGAGGTGATTATTATGACTGAATAGTAAACCCAGAGGTCCAAAGGTTAGGTCCCCTCCCTCAGCAGAGGCAGGGTTATAAACTACACCATAGAGTTCCTTCTGTCTGTCCCACTTTGGTCTCTGCCGTTCACTGGTCTGCCTGCCGTTTCCTTTCTTAAAAAATTAGCCTGCGTAATGTCTTTCAGGGTCAAAACCACCTCCTACAGGAGCTCTTCTCCTGGAAACTTCAGCAGCAGCTCCTACGCTGGACCTGCGGGAAGCTTCAGCTCCCGCAGGTCCTACAAATCCTACGGAGGTGGCTTTGGAGGCGCAGGTCTGACCAGCAGCTCTGCATACAGTGTCAGCTCCAGCATGGGTGGTGCAGGAGGCTTGGGTATGAGCTTTGGAGGGGGCATGGCCCCCATCACTGCCGTCAGTGTGAACAAGAGTCTTCTGGCCCCTCTGAACCTCGAGATTGACCCCACAATCCAAGACGTCCGCACCAAAGAGAAAGAGCAGATCAAGGGCCTCAACAATCGCTTTGCCTCCTTCATTGACAAGGTAAGAGATTGTCAGGAAATGCTGCAGTATAGTCCAAGGTTGAGTTACAGATTGTAAAGGTTGTTTTACAACCTTGATGTTGCTATGCAACACTGGATTGAGAACCTCATGTCCATCACATTGGATTTATTTCCAATTGTGTAAGTTCTTCTTTGATTAATGGTCATCACTTCCTCTTATTGCAAACACACAAACATTTTGTATCTCTAACCACATCAGGCCATTGTATCAACTTCCATTCATTTTGGTAACTCGATTTGTCCTGAACTTTAACCTAATCTTAAGACACACCTTAGCCATAGTCTTTTCCACTAACTCTAAAGTGGATGTTTCATTGCATTAGTACTAGGCTACAATCTAACACACACAAAGTCACTCCCATTGCTTATCATTGCCACGGTAAAACATTGAAGGTGATTATACAGCTCCACCCTATTCTGTAACAGCTCAGAAGTGTCCGATCTGGCTTTCGGAACTGCTCCAGCTTACAAATACCAAACAACAATACAACATCTCTGGCTTTGTACATCTTATTGAAAAATTGCAAACATGCCCTCCACTGGTTCTGATGAACTGCTTTTTTTTTTTGGTAAAGTTTCTAGACATTTGTCTAAGACAATAGCTGTATAGAACAGGGTCTAGTGTGTTTCCACTTCGCTACTTCTTGGACTTTTGTCCATTTGGAGGTCCTTTCCTGGTCTAGCTTTCTTGTATCCATCATGTTCCTTTGATGGGACTGAACCCAGCTGTGACCTCACATTCAAGGAGAAGTTCAAATAAGCAATGTTCTGGGATAAAAGAACTATCCATGGTTGATTGCATACCTGAATCCTTCCAGACAGATTGCCCCAGATTGCTGTGCTAGAATCATTCCTCGCATTGAAGTTATCTAAAATATGTAGAACTACACCTACGCTTTTTACAGTCTTGATAACGACTGAATAGCCTAGTGTGTTATGACCAGGTCTCATCAGGTGAGGTTCTTGGAAAGCTGGAATGCCTTTAGTTCTCTTTCTGTTTTGTTTTTCAATAAAAAGTTTTGGCCATATTGAAATAGGTTTATTTTACAAAACTGCGATGGAAACACTTTTTCGCATCGTACAAATCAAGCGATCAACAATTATCGATGGCACAAGCCATGAAGAAGAAGACGACAGTAGTTGGAGGAGGATCATTTTAATTTTAATCATACATGAACAAACTTACTCTTGTGATTTTAATTTATTTTTTTGCGAAACTATATATTGTGATGGACAAAGTTTTGGGCAAAATTTGTAATAGAAACACAACTATAGACAATACAGTCACACAATAATACAGAGAAGGAAGATGTGCAGTGTTTTGAACATGTTAGTTTCTAACATAGTGTCTGTTTTGAAACCTGATGTAGAGATCATACTGATAGAGCCATTAGCAGCAACGTACAGTGGGATCTATATGAGTTAGCTTTACAAACTAAATGATGTTCTTCTCTGACAACATTTAAGATATGAATACTTGACCTTATTTGGAGATAGGCTTGTGCTGACTTCCACCCTTGAGGTCCACAGAGTCGCAACTCGATTGGTTCTCGATTGGTTCAAGGGTGACAAGTTGTTCATCTAATTTAACTGGACAAAATCCTCTGAGATGTCAGTGGTGCTGGGTTAATAATTAAAGAACACCGACTGGTTTTATGTCCTGGTCAATGGCCACTTAGTTGTAAGGTATCAACTGTCCTCCACCCAGAACAACGATTAAACAAAGATAACGGGACATAAATTTCACCCAAAGATTGTGTTATCTGTCTGATTCACTTTATTGTCTGCATTTTCTCAAGTTCAACTCAGCATTACAGTAACTCGTTAAATTTTGAATGTCAAACTGCAGCGTCTCTGAGTCGCATATCTGCTCTCACTATTGCTCTTTTACTACATATAAGTATGCAAACTAGTCCTGCAGTAAAAACATCACCTGTAACCTTCCAGTTGCCTTTGAGTTGCCTCAGCTGTCTTTCTGATCTTCTCTTATCAAAACCTATAATATGCAGTTACATATTTACCTTTCTGCACTCGGGAGACAAACTTTGCCACACCTTTTTTTTTTTCCATCCCTATTGAAAAAGAGGAAGCTATGCAGGAGAAGGATTAAGTGACTCATTTCCTTCATCGCTGCCTTTTTAAACTACCTATCACAAAAAAGGAGATTAGGCTACACCCCTTTTAAATGATATGGCTTTATATGAGGTGGCACCTTTTTCTGTCTTGTAGTAAATTAATGGATTAAAAGATGATCGTAGTTTCAGCATCAAAGCGGACATCGCCCTCTTTGATTTGATTCTTGCAAAAGTAAAAGGTGCAAAAGAACGTGTTTACAGACAGAAAAAAGCTTAATTTCTCACTTTTGATGCATTTAATGAACAGCAAAAATATTATTATTTTTTTCCATTTGACCTGTCAGTTACAATTTAAATACAATCAAAGGACAATTAGCCAATCTCACTCATTTTCCATTTTAATGGTGCTACTCTCTGAATAACCAAAAACATTCTCATCAAAATTTCTTGTCACAGACACCGAATAGAGACATTTTAGATTAATCGTTTACTGATGGTGTGCCTAAACAATAACATGCTGCACTTCATAATGACACATCATTTAATTTTTATTGCACCTATTCATCTCCCAATATTAATACTCAGAAGTCTCTCCCATCTGCTTTCCTTGACAGAAACAGATTGTTGAGCCCATTGGGCTTTCCACAGGTCAAACTAAATACCGAGGTCCAACATGAGGTTAAAGAAAGCTTCTATAATATTTCAACATATGTCTCTGACAAGACAATAGCTTTGTCATTTGATTCTACAGATGAGCAAGAATGTGAAAAATATTAGACATCTTAGAGATTCCTTCTGTTTTTGCTTTTTTTGTCACATAAGTTAATTTCTCTAGATCTAGTGAAAAACTTGTTTACCTTAAACATCACCTTTAAAGAATGTTTTGCTAGATTTCCATCTCATAAGAAAATATTAAATACAAGACAAAGAAACGAAATCATGTTAACTTTATTTGCATGATCTTGTAGGAAATTGATGAAATTACCTAACATTTGATTGTTTGTTTTTTTTATGTCTGTCTTATAATTAGGTCCGTTTCCTGGAGCAGCAGAACAAAATGCTAGAGACCAAATGGAGCCTGCTCCAGGAACAGACCACCATCCACTCCAACATCAGCGTGATGTTTGAGGCCTACATCGCTAACCTGCGCAAACAGCTGGACGGGCTCGGCAACGACAAGATCAAACTGGAGGGCGAGCTGCACAACATGCAGGGCCTGGTAGAGGACTTCAAGAAAAAGTGAAGAGCTGCTATGTCCATCAGGGTGTTTGAGACAAAACTTTTCTGAATATTCAAAATCACTTCTGAACATTTTTCCCTTCTCAGGTATGAAGATGAAATCAACAAGCGCACGGAGTGTGAGAACGACTTTGTCCTTGTCAAAAAGGTAGAGACGGGACACTTAGAGTTAACTTGTTAACTGCCATCATTTGGTGTTTACTTTCTCATCAGAAGCAGAAATAAGCCTATTTCTTTTTTTATATATCACCTTCTAAAGAGCACATGTCTTCCAGGATGTGGATGAGGTCTACATGAACAAGGTTGAGCTGGAGGCAAAGCTGGACAGTCTGACGGATGAGCTCAACTTCCTCAGGTCGATCTACGAGCAGGTACGGCTCCAACTTTTCCAGTTTGTGTTTATTTTGTGAATTTTTCCACCTTTAATCCCTTCAGCATCCATTTTGTTTTTGTAATTTCTGTCAGTGCATTTATTTGATATTTGCATCATATTTCTCCTTTGTTGGATGAAGTTTGTTTTTGGCCGACCCGGGTCCTGTGCCATCTCTGAAAAGTCTGTGCAGGGATGGACATCCTTGCAAAATTTTATCAAAGTTATTTGAATTACAAATAATTAATAGATTCTAAAGGAAACCGGTTCCAAGTGTGGATACAAGCAAGACTTATCTTTCATCTCCTCATGTTCTCTCTTTTTCTTCCCCCAGTAGCTTTATTTCAAACAACACACAGGCAACAGAGAAGACATGGGCAATAGAATGTAGATTATAATGTTAAATTGGTGCTAGAAAATTGTAGTCTTTCAAGGTCAGAGATAATTTGAAATTATGCTAGCAATTTTAGTGCATTGGCATTAGCTTTCGTTAAATACCACCTTGATGCTGTGCTTTAGCGTTAGTGGAATTAATGTTTATTATTTGTGCTTAGCACACCTAACGTTTAAGCTAGCAGTGTCCATCTCTGCTTATACCTATGACCTAGTTGCTCTGAAGTCCAGGCGGCACAAAATCTTCAAGACACAAGACTGTTACAGCCTTGAATATCTTTTGCTTGTCTAACGTTCCAAAGCCATGCCACTGATTCTGATAGTTTTACCTTTAATCTACAAAATAATGTGTTCATTTACCATTCTTGCAAACTAAAGTGAAGGCATAGCTAAACATCTGACAGCTGGAACACCAAAGGAGCTGAAGACAGACTTTGCCTGTTGGTCAAATTTCCCCAGGAACTGCGTGAGCTCCAGAGCCAGATCAAGGACACCTCAGTCATTGTGGAGATGGACAACAGGCGTAACCTGGATATGGACGCTGTGGTGGCTGAGGTCAAGGCGCAGTACGAGGATATCGCCAACCGCACCCGTGCTGAGGCAGAGACATGGTACAAGACCAAGGTACTCAATAACTCAAAAAGTATTTGTTGCTTCACGTGTTCAGCTAGAGCTGCATTCATAAGACCTTCTTTCCTTTGACCCTCATTTAGTACGAAGAGATGCAAACCTCTGCCAGTAGATACGGAGATGACCTGCGAGCTACCAAAACAGAGATCTCTGAACTCACCCGCACAATCCAGAGACTCACAGCAGAAATTGACGCCATCAAGGGACAGGTATAGAGAAGCATTTTCTCAATATTGTACAGGAGTTTCCATCTCAATATTTGTGCCGCCACATCCAAAACTGTTGAGATGACTTTACTATTTAATTAATTGCTTGTTAGTGCACCAGCCTGGAGGCACAGATTGCAGAGGCTGAGGAGCGCGGCGAGCTGGCGGTGAAGGATGCCAAGGCCCGCATCATGGAGCTGGACCAGGCACTGCAGAGAGCCAAGCAGGACATGGCCCGCCAGATCAGAGAGTACCAGGACCTGATGAACGTCAAGCTGGCTTTGGACATCGAGATCGCCACCTACAGGAAGCTGCTGGAGGGAGAGGAGGACAGACTGGC
>CAEFZY010015864.1:0-26271 GCA_903066815.1 Brachyrhaphis roseni
TGTGTTTAAACCGCTTTCTGTGTGTTTAAACCGCTTTCTGTGTGTTTAAACCGCTTTCTGTGTGTTTAAACCGCTTTCTGTGTTTAAACTGCTTTCTGTGTTTAAACTGCTTTCGGTGTTTTTAGTGGGTTTCGGTGTCTTTAGTGGGTTTCGGTGTTTTTAGCCGGTTTCGGTGTTTTTAGTCGGTTTCGGTGTTTTTAGTCGGTTTCGGTGTTTTTAGTGGGTTTCGGTGTTTTTAGTCGGTTTCGGTGTTTTTAGTGGGTTTCGGTGTTTTTAGTCGGTTTCGGTGTTTTTAGTCGGTTTCGGTGTTTTTAGTGGGTTTCGGTGTTTTTAGTGGGTTTCGGTGTTTTTAGTAATTTTCGGTGCAGAACGGGAGGTTCCGGCTCAGATTGAACATAATAACTGCCTGTTTGCTTCAGCTGTGTTTTAACTCGGAGTTAATAGTTGAAACACAGTTTTACTCATAAGTAGATCTTTCTGTCCTAATAAGAAAAGAAATCACTGTGAGCCTGTCTTATATTAATATGATCTTCAAGACATTTTTTATATTTCGTTGCACATACAATAATATATTGATCTGTTTTCTACAAAAAGAACGACAAAAAAAAACATCAGAAAGTTTTTAAAATATTAAAAGTTTCTGGCACCAGCTGCCTTCAACTTATTTAGAATAGGAATTAGAATAAGAAGAAAGACTGAAATAGTGGCAGTGAATTTACTAAATAACTCACAATATCATCTTCTCTTGGCAGAAGGGATGTTTGGGTTTGATCTCCAGCTTCTGCACATCTTTATATCTGATCTTTGGTCCTTTTCTGGTGCATCTGCACTTATAGGCTGAGGAGAAACGTAAGACATGTTAGAACCAGTTCTGTTCTCTGCAAACACATTTAAACCCAGAGTCACGTTGACAGGAAAACTAAAGTTTATAAACTGTTGCTTCAGTTCTGCATCCGTTGAGCTGTTGTTAACATTTCTGTCTATGACACATTGTGTTTCAGAGGCTCTGACCCAGATAACACGCTGCTACTTATTGACACGTTTCTTTAGTAACTCCACATTCATCTTCCCTCCAGCTCCAGCTCCAGCCGGTCACGGCTCTGCTGCCGGCGAAGAAAGAGCCGGAGAAAATTGGTTTTTCTGGGCTGTATATCTGGGACGACCCGGATAGTCCAAGGTTTCCCTTCATCCATCACCTGCTATCAGAGCCGACCTCCGGCCCGTTAAATCTGCCAGAAAGCTCAGGCTGCAGAGCTGCACGCTCACACAGGACAGAGGGATGTTTACATCACTCTGGAGAAATACAGCAGGTTTACTTTGAAAGACGGCAGGAAACAACAAAACCAACCAGAGGAAAAGGAACCGCAAATTATTCTTGTAAGATGGGTAAGAATCTAAAATGATTTCAGGTTAATTTCATCCGACTTCTCAAAAAAATTATCTTAAAATGTTCTCCAAATACCAGTAATAGAGATAAAGATATTTTTAATTCTAACAGACATGCACCTTCATTTGATCAGGTCTGTCACGGTAACAAATGTTTCTGGAGGATAAATTATCTCAGAAGTTATTGCAATAAACAAAATTATTCCTCTATTGAAACTATTTTCAGGTCACATAAAGCAAAAGACATTTAAATATTCAAAATAAATGATCAGAACAGAAACAACAAATAAAATGAATTATTTAATAATTATCCTTCAAAATGTCTAGTTGAGCCCAAAACACCAGACAGAAGACTTTTATCATCCAGTTTTTGGTAGAAAGAGAAAAACGATCAATGGAAATGATTGCTCTAGTTTGAACTTATTGTGGGATTAACTGATTATTGATCTGATTCTTGCATGCAGCAGGTGTTTCTGTCAGCCATGAAATCCTCTCAGAAACGCTGAACTGGGTTCTGGATTCCAGTGAAGGCTGGACTTTTCTCTACATTTCCTTCCAGGAACACAGAGTCAAGTAAACAGAGCAGGAAACTGTTACATCACCACAGTTTGGGCGCCAAGCCCACATTTTTCAATAAATGAAGGTTTTACCTTCTGCGCTCAGGAAGTGCAGGATGACCAGCAGCAGCAGCAGAACCACTTTGCACCGATGCATGGCTTAAAATACTGCTTCTTAAAAACAGAAGTTCCACAAACTGGATTCCTCAGCGGTCAGGAGAAAATGCGAACTGGACGGAGTGTTGGTGGCTGCAGATTAAGTCCACTTGCAGGGAAGGAAGGTTTTCCTCTCCGCCTGCTTGGAGTCGCTTTGAACTCCGTCTGTGCGTCCTGCGCGCTTTGGATGCGTCTCCAACTCTGCTGCTCAGTCTGAGGGCTGAGCCAGCTTTAAACAGCTCCACGCTGCTCTGCTCATTAATATGCGCGGCAGGCAGCGAATCAAACACTGAGGAGGTCTGAGCCTGGAGGGACGGAGGGCGAGAGGAGCCGCGGAGCCGGAATCAGACCAGGAACGTTCCCTCTGCTGGCTGGAAAATAACCCAGAACCTCCAAGTCACGGATTATTTATACTTTCACATCCAGACCTTCAGGAGAGATTTAGAAAAATAAAGATATTCCAGCTATGAGCTTATTGATAAAACTAATAACACTTAAAATGTTACAACTTTCTCTGTATTTTATTAGTAAGGCCGTTTGTAAAGTCACACTCAAAAACAGGAATAATTTGGGTTATTTAGCCTATCATTTAAGGGAAAAAGTCCTATTTTTACCATATCATTGATACATTTGTAAATGTCGCAGTTCCAAGACAAATACTGAGCTAGCAGGCTAGCCTGCTAACTAAATATTTAGCTTGCTAGCTAGTTTGCAAGCAAAATATTTAGGTCCAAGATAGATATTTAGTTCAAATGATAAATATTTAGCTTGTAAATTAATTGTTCAGCTTGGAAAAAGAATTGTTTGGAAAATAAATATTTACATTGGAATTTAAGCTAAAAAGTTAGCAAGCAAGCTAGCCTGCTAAATTCCTTGATTGCAGAGAAAGCTATAATATTTTAACAACTTGTTAACTGGCAGTTTTTCAATGCATAATGGATGGAACAAATTGTGAAATATTTTGTTTAGAAACTAAATATTCACCAACTCAATATTTGGCTTGCACATTAAATATTTTGTTTACTGATGCTGTACAGAACAGCTAAAGTTGTATAAAATATTACTTCAGACACCTCAAGCTATAAATTTCATTCCTAGAAAGCAACTTATTAAAAAGAAAATCTTCCACAAACGTCTGTGTGATGAAAAATGTCTGTCATGACTCTGATGTAATAAATGCAGTCATTGTGTGAGGTGGTGCCAAAAGGTTGGACATTTCTGTAAACGATAGCCCTGAGAAAGAGCGCTGACCCTCCCACATGGGATCCCCTGATCACAGGATTAAACTGCAGCCATCAAAACTGCATCAGCAGGGATTTCTGTGTTTCTGTGTGTGTGTGTGGGGGTGTGTGTGTGTGTGTTCAGCCCTGAGCATCGGCCCAATCAGCTCCTGTCATGACCATGGCGTTCTGCCCCCAGATGAATGCTGTCATCATGTTTTCATGTCCATTCTTGTATTAAACGAGTGCATGACGATTACATCAGGGGGGTCCAAACTTTTTGTCATGTGGGCCAAATTGTTGGGTCAAAAACCAAAATAAAATCAAGCAAATAAAGTAGCGAAATTTTACTACAAAAAAAATTAATATTTCCACATAAATTGAGATTCATCTCAGAAAATATCTTGAAAAAAAAGTTTAAAAATTGTTGACATTTGAAACTCAGAAATGTTAAAGTTTGGTGTAGAAAATTTCTGAAATTATTTTCAAAATTTCATATTTTTTTAAATGTAAATTTAGAACAAAAAAAAATTCTAGTTGGACCCAAAATTAAGCAAATGAAGTCATCCAATTTTTCTCTCTCCAATATTTACTGTAAACCCAAAACTTGAAGTTTTTACTTTTTATTCGATGGTGTGATAGGGCTATTGAAGATAAAATAAAAAATAAAAAACTATAGTTTTCTAGGAAAAATGTTGAAAATTTTCAACTTTTTGAATTTTTCTAATTTTTGACATTTGAAATTTAATCTCATGATTAAACCAGAACATCTGACTCTGTTTTGGTTTTTGAACTTTGTGTGACTGATGAAAGGAGCCGGTTCCTGCCGGACCGGGTCGGACCGGGTCGGGCGGGGCGAAGCGCCGCCGGCCAACATGTAACATGTTCCTGTCACTTTGTTTTCATCAGATTCCAAGCAGGAATCTGATGAAAACAGATAAACATGTCGGCACGTCTGAACGGAAGGAATGACAGAAATGTGTTGCTCCATTTTCTCAGGAACTGAAATATTTCCAGCTGAAAGATTCAGTAGGAATTTATTTATGTGCTTCAGTTTGACTGAATTCACTTCGCTGCAGTAAAGCACAATGGATATTTTTAATTAAAGGTTTAACATCTTAGTGAAACAAAAAGAAATAAGGAAGTTTTTCCAAACTTTTTCAGTTATTTTCTATTTTGTTTGTTTGCAAAACGTTTTTTTGTCCAAGATTAATGAATGAATGGACCGAGTTTATTCTGATTAAAATGAAAACAAGAAAACGTCGTGTTGCAGCAAACATTTGACATTTTAATGAAGCATAAATATGTGAGCTGGTAACTGAAAAAATCTCTTCCTAACACATTCAAATAAAAGTTTCTGCATCAGATCCATTTGCTGGAGCAGATTTGGTCATGAGCTGCAGTCGGGGCCACAGGCATTTATTTCACGGCCTGAAAATGGCCCCTGCTCCGCACTTTGGACAACACTGGTGGGTCGCCATGACATTAGGAACAATTTGTTTTTTTCCTTGCAACAAACTGATTTTCAAACCAAGAATGCAGCAGCTACCTCTGAGTCAGAGAACATTTTGTTCCTGAGGGTGGAAGATAATTAGCTGGCAGACGGGAAGGTCAACATCTGGTCTGCATCTCTGAAAAGACCATTTCTACTGAACAATTTAAAAATAATATCTGTTTATGAGACTTGGACAGAGTGGATGATTCCAGCATCATCATCAGATCACAGAGAGCTACTGCTGATCTGCTCTGACCTTTGACCCCAGCATGGCTGTTCCAAACCTCAGGCTGGCAGCTGAACCTGAAACTGAAGCAAAAGAAAATGACTGAAATGTGTGTGAACACGCTGAAGTTCAGACGGAAAACAAACCAAATCCAGCATGAAGGCCCAGCTGCTCATCCAGGAAACGAGTTGATTCGTTAGCGTGACGTTTAGCATTAATGTTTGGTCTGAAGCCTCCCAGTAAATCTGCTCATCATTGAATTATTAAACACAGAGAAGATTTAATAATGATGCGCCAGTGTTAAATGTTGATGCCTCTTAATGATTCAGTTCATCATTCAACCATTAAGTCCTTTTTTTTCTGTTATTGCAGCAGGAAGAGGAGAAACTTAAATATTCTCCAGGATGTGTGGAATCAAATTTTTGGTTTTTGCAGATTTAATTTGTGAAAAATCAGATTTTTTTTCCTGCCAATGAAGTCGTTTGGTTTCCACAGTTCAGGGTGATGTCAGCACGGCGGGCGGCCATCTTGTTTTACAGCTTCTGTTTATTTGCATTTTGAGAACATGAACAATAACAATTTAAATAACTTATTTCAGATCCTGATAAGTCATAAAAACAACTTTTCTCTCTTAATTTCAAGACATTCAAGTAAAATTGTCTTTATTCTTAAAATTAAACAGCAGTTCTTGCATCCTGGCTCTGACACCGTCATACAACTCGCAGACACTTTTTGAAAATAATTTCATTTTTTATTTATAGAAAAGAAAGTGACATTTTAAAAAAAACATTAAATTGGAAATTGGATGTGAGTGGGGAAAAAAATCTGCTCCAAGTTTCTCAGTTTTCCTTCCAGATTCTTTTTATTGTTGGTATAAAAAAAACAATAGATCAATTAATCGCATGATAAATTAAAACAAATTCAATAATATGCATGATTTATTATTTTTCGCTTTAACAAAAACTGGATGATGAAAGTCTGATGTTTTGGTCTCAACTAAACCTTATTTTTATGGATAATTTAGTTTACAGAGACTTTATAACTCACTTTATTTGTAGTTTTATTTATTTTGAATATTTATCATGTTCATTAGAATTGAAATGTGTTTTTGCATTAAATTAGTTGAAAACAACGATATTATCATTTACCGTGATAAACTTGGGGACAGTTTGTTTCCCTTCACATCTTCATCTGGATGTTTGCTGCAGCAGGTTGTCAGATAAACCAGGATCAGAGCAGCAGATCCTCCTGTTCTGGTGGATCATGCTGAGATTTGATCCTGAATGATCCGTAATCCTGAGGCAGGAAAAACTCCAGCAGCTGCTGTTGGCCTCCGTTCTCCCTCAGTTAGCCGCCATGTTCCTCATCGCCTGGAACTTCAGCAGAAACTGCTGCAGCTGCTTGGGAAAAGTTTCAGCTTTGACTTTTCTCCAGGTTTCTGTCAGAAACTTTCTGTTTTTTACTGAGTTGGTGGTGAAAATGGATGTTTTGCTCACAGCTGCATCATATTAAACTCAACAGAACAAGAACTAAACAGAGAATATAATGTTTTGTTACGCAACTATTATTCCGGTTAAACATCTCTGGTTGTGAAATAATTCACTGCAGGGTTGAAGTTGTTGCACTGCAAAAACACAAAATCCTCTCAAATATTTTTGTTCAGTTTCTACTGCAAATATGTTCATACATTTGAAATAAAAGTAATTTTTCAGCAAGAAATAGTTTGTGTTAAGTTACAGCAGCGAACTGTCCAAAAAAGAAACATCCTGAAAAGTAATGGGAATGAAAGGTGTTGGCAGTGTGATACTGAGGGATAGTATTATAATTAAACATTTAATTCTGTCATTTTGTTTTACTCCTCATGTTTTTAAACCGTTTGAGGTTCAACAAAACCTCACATTCAACATTTAACATTCTCCGTTTTCACTCAAAGTTAAATTAAGAAATTTCCATTTGATCCCCAGAAAAATGTCTTCAGGTCTTTAGATTGTTTATTCCTGAGCTTCGTTGTTTAGATATTCTGCATGCATTTTTCTCAAACTGCAACCAGACGTGAAAATCAGCTCAGAAAAGCCAACATGACAAATGTCAAAGGTCGAATCAGGTTTTCACAGATTCGTCGTCGAAAAAGAGACGAAAACTAAACGCAAATTAAAACCGGAAACTCTGCAGCTTCCATTAAACTGGCATTTTTCTGTTTCTCTTCTCCAGGACTGTTTGTTCCTGTTGGATTTATTCCTCTCTTTCTTGGCCAAATAAAACGTAAAGGAATGTTTCAGAGGATTTCATCACGGCGTTAAAGGAGCCGCTCTGTCCAAACACCTGGAGGAAGAAGAAACTGACTGGCTGCAGAAACATCAACAAGCTCAGAGCAAAACATTTCAAAAGTATTCACACCTTTGTTACTTTACATTTACAGCAGCGACGTTCAAGAGTTTCGTCACTTCAGCCAAAACTGTCGAGTCAAACGGAGTCGCGGAAAGAAAAAAAATCTAAAAATAAAGCAAATAAAAGTAAAATTAATAGATTTTTTTTTGTGTATTTTATAGGGTTTTTTTGGTAAATAAAACACAGTGATGTAGAAATGTGAACAGAAAGGAAAATGTTGTTTTGTAATAAACATTTGTAATAAATGTTCCAGTTTTCACTTCATAATCCTGATGAAACATCCTCTTTCTTACATCGGTCGTGTTTTTATACGCTGATGATACTCTGTTATATTTATCAGTAACTTTAAATTACTGATATTTTCCAACTTTGAGTTTGGAAAATACAGAAGTTGTTTTTATAAAAGGCAGCAGAAACTTTGTAAGTTATAGAAACATTTTTTTAGTCACCATGTTGTGACAGTTTGCTATGAGACAGATAATCTGTAAGAAGACTAGAAACAACCAATCAGAGCCAGGGGGCGGGGGTTAGCGCTTTCAATCATTATCTCAAACTACGCTGCAGCTAGCAAAGCCTGTTGTGAATGCTAAGGCTAGTTAGCATAGCCACAGCAGAAAAACAGTCTTCCTGTAACACTAAGTCGTTAGAATATTTAGCAATGAATACATGAGTATGATTGACAGCGTTAAGCCCCGCCTCCTGGCTCTGATTGGTTGTTTTTGGTGCATTTCTTCAGACGGCAGCTCAGGCAGGAGGAGATGATCGATCTTTTCACAGATTATCTTTAACTTTACAACATGGTGGCAGTTTTAACAAATATGTAAAAAATCTTTGTAAAAGTTACAAACTGCAGCTTTAAAAACTTTCCTCATGGATAAAGGTCAGAGTTTGGCTTCGCTGTGGGATGATGATTTCTGAACACTAATTAGTTTATGGAGAAGTCAAGCAGAAAGTAAACATGGAGGGAAACAGGCTGAAGTCCAAATCAGCCGCCTGTCGAGTCCAACCAGCTAAAACCCACAAACACAGGGAAGGTTTCACCGCTCAACGTTTTCCACACTGATTTATATCAAAACCCTTTTTAAATGCTAATATATACTGATAAAATGTTTCAACTTCTTTACCAATACAGTTGAACATTCACACTACACTGTTGAGATTTTGCAAAAAAACTAAAATGTTTTTATTATTTAGCTTCCATTTCACTGTTGTGCATCGTTTATCTGATAAAATCCAAATCAAAAAATTAACTTTTTGTGGTTGCAACTTAACAAAATGAAAAAGACGTAACATTTAGGGTGTAGATACGTCTGGAGAGAATCCAGCTCTAAGGAAGAGGCTGAACTGTGGAAATGAAGCGTCAGGATTAACACAATCAGGCCCAAACACACAGATGGTCACTGCGTCCAGTTCCTGCTAAACATCTGATCAACGATCTTCTTGTTAGCAGGACATAAACACTGAGCAGCTTTTCCAGGTGAAACTTCCTACCTTTCTTCTTCTTCTGCAGGTCTAATAAGGTTCTGCTCCCACTGGCTCCTCTGCAGGTCAGATGTTTCCTGACCTGCAGAGAATCAAACCAAACAAAACATCAGTCAAAAATTGTAAAAAAGTAGATTTAAGCCCAACAGATTCAACATTTTGTTATTGTAGTTTAAACTGACAGAGAAAGCAAATCACTGCTGAAATACCCTGAAGAAAAGAGTTTAGTTTTGATAGTTATGTTTTTAATTAGCTGCTTTCATCATTTTACACTTTTAAAGCAACAAAAAGTGTCAAAGTGTTTCTGGTTTCAGCTAAACGTTGAGAAACATGAAGCTATTTTTACTGAGTCCATCAAAAAAAGAGGATTTTAGATCTCAACATTTTTTATTCATTATTATTATAATCATATATATTCTTTTCATTTTAAAACACAAGCTCTTCTTTTCAGGATGAAGCTTTGTTTGTTTAAATAAAAATAGGAAAATATAAATATATTTCATCTAAAAATTGTGTTTAATTTAAAAAGGAAAAGAGGAAATGTTGACGTTTCTGTTGACAAATGAGAACATTGTGATTATCTCAATATTTCAAATTTATTCTCATATTTTTTCCTGATATGGTCCTAATAATTTGGCACAGAAAGGAAAAATTTAAGTAAAAAAAAAATTGTGCTTGGAAAATCAGAAACTTTGAGCGCAGAAACATCGTCCCATTTTTAAAATTTACGAAACATTATTTAACTGTAACTAACTGTCTGAGAAATGCTGAAATAAAAACACAAATCCAAAAGGTAAATAAACAAAATTAGAATAAAAAACGTCATGAATCCATGAAGATCAATAACTAAATGCTTTGTTTTGACCCGAATGTTATGGATCCAATCTTATGACTCTTTGGTCTCCATTAACTTTCCCACATCACGTTTCCTACACTTAAACTTTGGGATTTACTAAATTACCAGTGAATCTTCAGTTACTCTGGATTATTCTTTCAGATTGGGGAGTTCTGGAGACTCTAATCTGATCAATCATCTTTCTAGAGTCTCTAAAAGTCCAAGTGTTTTACCAATGATTAATTTAACTACAGTTAGATTTTTAATTGGCTTTTCCACCCACAGAATGGCCTGATCATCCTGTTTGGGTTCATAGGTCATTCAGCAGGATCCTTAATCTGCTGCAAGCCACTTTTCACATGTTGGTGAAACAAAATGAAAACTAACATTTCCCTGGAACTACTTTGTGTTGGTCTGTTACATGAAATCCAGATAAACAGAAGGATTTGACCAGGACTGGGGTTTGAATAAATCTGAAACATAAAATTTATCTAATTATTTTTCATTTGATTACAGAGCAGAAACAGGATGTGATGATGTTGGTTTTAAAGAGGAAGCTGAAGTCTAAGACTATCCTCTGATTTAATAAAACTCCAGTCTATCTGCCTAGTCAAAGTCCGGTTCTATTGGTGAGGTGTGAATGCTAATTGACCTCTGACCTTTGGTCCTCCAATCCTCAGTCTGGGTTCAGTTGAAGTGAACTCTGGTTTGGTTTGAATGTGAACGCCAAGCGGACCAGACACCGCTCCAAAAGCAGGAAGTGGACTACAGCGCAGGGCATTCTGGGTAAATACAACCAAAGCTAACGTGCTAGTCTAGCTCTAGCATCAGAAATGGCTTCTGGTCTTTAGCCAAAGACTAAAGAGAAATCCTCCAACACTAAAATCTGACGCCTCCATTTTGTTTCCATCTGGTGAAGAAGGAAGTTGCTCTCAGTGTCTTCTTCTGTGGTTTTTGTGTGGTTTCCTTCAGTGGTTGTTGGTGCAGCGCCCCCACAGGCCAGGAGGGGAACAGGTTGCTGAAATGGTTTGGTTGGTTTGAAAATGGAACCAATGTTTCCGTTTTGGCCTCAAATCGAACCGAGCCGCTCAGACTGTCAGGTGTTAATCAGATCTTGTCTATCAGGCTAAAGCAGAGACGGACTTCAGGTACTGACCTCCTGCTGACCCTGAGCACACAGCGGAGAGCTGTGTGCTCCACCTAAACTTCATGTTTCATGTCTGCTGATGACCTGAGGGGGAAATGATTCATGAATGAGATGCAAAGTCTGAACAAACACAGGAGAAGTGTCCATGGAGTTTCATGTCATTTCCACTCTCTCTTTTGCATCAATAAAAGCTGCGAACACACACACCAACACACCTAATGACTGCTTTGTGTCCTCATTTTACGGCGAGTGAGCGCTCACACACGGCTCAGAGAGCTTTGTACCCCCATTATGGAGCCGTTAGACTCAGGCTACTTGGGATTGCAGACACGGGCCAGGCAGATGTCCTCTGGCCCTGCATACCTAACACACACACGCATGCATGCCTGCATATGTGTGTGTGCACTTCCTCTGGGTGTGTGACCTGGTTCTTGTTACCTGGTGTCAGGTGGGCGTTTTACAGGAAAACAGGAGCTTTATGTTTTCCACGTGAAGAGATGGAAACAACCAGGAGGGAGAAAAACTTGTTTTTCTGAAACAGAAGAAAGAAGCAACATTAACAACACATTACTGATCTAGAATTACAGATCTGTGTGGAGTGATCGCTCACGTTTCAGAAAACGTCTTTTCCTCAACTTCTGGTGTCACAAATGGGATTCATGTCAGGTTACAAACAGAAAAATCAACATATTTGATATTTAGGATAATATCTGGTAGATAAATATAAAGATGCAACTAAATGTGAAGTGGAAGCAAAATAATATTTGGTGTTTAGTTTAACACAAGCAATAAACTGAGGTTTAAACCTTCAAATCACTGAATAATGTTCAAATCATTTCACATGGAATAAATGAGGACTGACCTCATTTATTCCTCGCCAAAAATTTAACTTTACATAGAAATGCAAAAAATCTTTTCTGTTGTTTATTGTTGAGAATTTGAATTTCTCAATATTTCTACTGATATTAAACAACTATATGTTCAAACATGTTTCAATTATGTTTGTGCTATTTTTTACTTTTTCACAAGTCTTAATAATAATAATAATAATGATACATTATATTTGTATAGCGCCTTTCTAAGAACTCAAAGACGTGAACAGGAGTCTAACAAGATCAACAATAACAGAAAAACACAGAAGAGATTATACATGCTGCTTTAGTTCATTCCTTTGGTGTTTATTCTTGACTTCTGCTATGATGTACATTTAGATTTAGTTTCCTTAAATTAGCTTTTTCTAATTTAGCTTTGTGCTTTCCTGATTGAGAATCTGATGCGAGGACTAAAAGCTGAAGTTTTCCATCTGATCTGACTGAGCTGGAGAAGTTTTACAGAGAATAATGAGCAACAATCACAATCTGCACAAATTCAAAGGTGCTTTTGCAAAATTCTGACTCAAATTCACACCACACCTTTCAGATTTTTACTGAGTGAAAATATTTACAACCATGTCCAGTTTTGCAGTATTTCGTGTTGAACTGAACTCCTCCCAGTGTTGAGGAAACTCCCTGTGCTGCAGGTGAGGTGCGCAGCGGGCGGCGCGAGGTTCTCTGTGAGGGACAGCAGCTCGAAATGAGCCGCCTCCGGCCGTTCAGGCTCCACTGGGTCAGACAGGACCGCCTGTGGAGCACAATATGGCCAGATTCTGTCTGAAGCTCACTGCTGAAGGTATCTGAGGATTTTCAACTTTGATTGTTTTGCTGCATTTCAAGACTGAGTCACATAAATGCATAAAAAAGCAAAAGATGCTGTTTGTAAAGTTACAGTCAAAACCCAATAATTTGGGTTATTTATAAAGACATAAGAAAAAAAACCCAGTTTAATTTTTTAGTCATATTTTATCCATGTTATTCTTTCATAACAGCTTCAACTCAAGTACTTGATTAGCTAAATGTTTAGCACAAAACTAAATATTTAGCGCCAACTAATCAACTTTGAAGCTAAATGTTTATTTTGAAGGTAGATGTTTTGTTATAGCTAAATACTTAGCCTGAAGTTTAATATTTACCTCAGGGCTAAATATTTGGATCAAAGTTTAATATTTAAGCAAAATTCACTTGTCAATAAACGGAAGTGGCCAGCTAAAATACAACCTGCGTCTTCTGAACTTCTTTATAAATTCTTTCAAATTGGACATATTTTCGTTTCTTTTTTGTCCAACAGTTCAGTTCAAACAAGCAATGAGTCGCTTTAAGTTAATATAGACGTTTACCTGTAGATCTACAGCAAGCAGCCGTCCACTTCCATTTATCAGCAAGTAAATATTTAGTTCTGAGCTAGCTTAAGACTTAGCTTGTTCAAGCTAGGTAAATATTCTGCTAGCTCTGAGCTAACCGAGTGCTTTTAATGAAGCTAAGCTAGTAAACTAAGTAGTTAGCTTGCTAACAAAGTAGTTTGGAGTTAAATATTTAGTTTATATATTTAATTAGCTAGTTAGCTGTGTTTTGTGAACCTCTTTATGAACTCAGTGTCTATTATTGTTTTTTTCTTCTTTTCATGTCCAACATTTCAGATTAAACAAGCAATGAGTCGCTTTAAGGTAATATAGACGTTTACCTGTAGCTCTACAGAAACAGTGATGCATCAAGATTTTATCTTGATTCCATTTCTCCTTATCAACAAGTGAATTTCTATGTTAAATATTTAGCTCAGAGCTATCTACCTAGCTTGATCAAGCTAGGTAGACATTCTGCTGCTCTGCGTTAGCTGAGTAGTTTGAAGCTAAACTTGTAAACTAAATTATTGAATTTCTGACTGAACAACGGCATCCCACAGAAAACAACCATTTAACTTAACGGATACCTGGAGATAAGTCATGTTCAGCTTCCTCTGATTTACCAAAACTCACATCCTCCTGTAGGCCGACTTCCTTTCTCTGTCATGTTTTGGGAATCTGCCTGCAGTGAAGATGAGAACAAAGATAAGACGGTGAATTAAAACCCACCCGGACTCGGAGAGAAGCTGAAAGCGTGGTGAGCATCAGTGCGTGCCTGGAAGGCGTGGGACAGCCGTGACGTACGTCAGTCGCCGCACGCTGCTGTTCAGGACCAAAGAAAAGGCGTCTTTGTTTCCATCCAACCAGAGCCACATGAAAGCGTCAGAGTGACTCAGTTTTCATAAAGATCCACATTCACTCGATGCACAGGAATTAAAACTGAGTCAACACGGAAACTGTCTCTTTTGTGCTTCCTTCATTTATGTATTTTTATTCTGTCATGACTCATGAGCAAACATGATTATGAACGTCACAAACGCTGCATTATTGTTGAAACTCCTGCACATGTGAAGCTCTGGCCCTGAACTTATGATTCAGGATCAACTTGAAGAAGTCAGCAGACATGATGCCGTGATGTGAAATGGAAAAATAATGATAAAATGTCAGCTAAGTTCAGCTTACATTCACATTTCAAGTGTAAAAAGTCTTAGATGTTTTTACGGACTGGGGATGCACTCCACACTTTTAAGATTTTAATACATTAATCATCTAATGAGACACTTTAATGGGATTTTAAGTACATACATTTTAAGTTGTATTTTTACAATAACGTTGCCATCTCTAGCAATAAATGAAAAAATTTTCAACATTTTTATGTAAATTTTCAGCAAAGTTTTGAACAAAGATTAAAAAAATTAATTTAAAAATGAACCCATGTCAGTCAGATTTTATATTCTTTACACGTTTGTAGAAAATGTTAGTCCTTTAAATAATCCACCAGCATGTGTTGCATGAGTTTTAAGTGCATAAAACATTTACACATGTTGAAGTCTTTTTCTCTTTGACTTTTCAACATGATGATAAAAAATCAGATTTTAAATGACAGACCTTGCAAACAGGATTTTTACGACCAAATACAAATGCACTCCACACTTTTCAGATTATAATTTAACATTTTTAATTTAAAAACATGCAGAATCCAAATAAAACACTGAATTTTATGTTGCTAATAGACCTGAATGATGTGAATTAAGGCTTTAATGAGACATTTTAAGTTGTATTTTTACAATAAATGTGCAATTTTTAGCAATAAGTGACACAGTTTTGATTTTTCAGTTGATTTCTAAACATTGTGAACAAAGATTAACACAAATGTTTTAAAACATGACATAAACTTTGCAGTAAATTCAATGTATTCCCCAAACATTGCAGCACCTAAAATGTGCTGAAAGTGAACTTTCTTGTAGGAAATCTTCCAGAAACTGCAGTAATTTCCTGCAGATAATGTTTGTAAAAGACTTTCGACCTCGCAGTGGAAAAACTCAGCAGCCAACATGCCTTTCTAGAAAATGACTTAATGACGGCTCTGGATGGATTCTCTGTTTTCAGACAAGCGCTGCTGTTTGTAGCAGATCTGGGACGAACCGATCAGAAAACATTCCTCCTCTGTCCAATAATCACAGGTTTGTTCAGGTGAATACTTGTGCAAACATGTAGTCAGCACACCTGCTGAAAACCCAAACTTCTTGCCTAATCTGATTATTTAGGGGTTTTTCTCTGGACAAGTCTTCCTGCCGGAGAGGGATTGTTGCAAAACAGAAAATTGCATCCCTTGCAGCCTCTCTGGTAAAATATTTTGCATCTGTGGCCATTTCTGCTGAGTTCATTGGCAGCTCAAATAAAACATTTCAGGAAAATCATATGTTTGGGTTTAAAGATGCGCTGGGAGCAATGACTGGTTGCTCAAGCTGCTGGAGGGATTTATTGAAGGTTTCCAAACATAATCTGCAGGAAATTACTGCAATTTCTGGAAGATTTTCCACAGAAGATTGAGAAGCCTTTCAACAATCCTCTGACTGAGACCAACTCGCCGCTAACTGGGCTTTTTATGCAGCTGTTGACATATTTTATGTTTAAAAAGAGTAAACTCGAGCTGAGAGATTTTACAGGATGAACTCGGTCAGATTAAGATTCAGGATTATTAAGCTCATCTTCCTCCGATCCGATCCGGTTCCAGCAGGGGGGATTTATGGATTTTTTTTTTTATCCTGTCGTCATTTTGTCCTCTTTTGTCTTTCGCTCATGTTTTAACTTCATTTCTCTGAAAATATTTTGCTTCTTTTATTCTTTTTCTTCTGAATAACAAAAAATTAAAAAATTCATTGTTTTCCCAGATTTCTCATGTTGCAATCACAATGTTAGAAATTATGTGTAATAGAATTTAGCTTGTATTTTTATCATGTTGGCCTGGTGCTCTTGGGGGCCCCCTGGTGGTCTGGGGGCTCCTTGCAGCAGCCTAACATGCAAAAGCATAAAAGGAGAATTCAAAATCTTCACTTTGGCCGGAGCTTTCATTACCAGTCGTTTTTAGTGATTGTATATATTGTATAACGTAACCGGAGCATGCCTCGGCGTTCCCATCTTTCTCATTTCCATTCAGAAGTCCAGGAGGATTTCTATGACAAGAGGCTCCAGACGCCGACACGACGCAGAACAAACACAACCAGGAGGAGAACTAATAAACATGTGTTAAAAACAAGAGAGATAAAAGCCAGGATTTGTGTCGGGGTTTGGCTGTGAGTCTCCCTGCAGACAGTCATGACAGCGCGGCGGTTACATAACCATCCGCCCCACTTCAAAGGTTGGAGAACATTCTCAAACTGTTGACGGCTCAGACGGGCAGCGATTGTGGACAAGAGATCACAAACTGAATGTCAGAGTTTTTAGGATGAACAGATGATGGACCAGATTCAGATGAAAATAAAACAACCAACCAGTCTGACCCACAGAGCAGGAAGTTCTGTTTCAATAGGAAACGTTTCAAAGGAGCTGAGAGAAATCACATGTGGGGAACCCCAGGGCTCAGTCCTGGGGTTCTCCAACTAGCCCAGGTTATAACAAGTAATCAGATTAGTTACCATAACGACGCAGATGATACACAGCTCTACGTTACGACGTCAGCAGGAATCCAGTCACCGATTAGATGATTAAATGAATGAGGAAGGATCCAGAGTCAACACACAGCTTCAGTTACTACAGGTGGAAACTCAGACCTGGACCTTCACAGACACATAAAGTCGGTTACAAAGTTGGTCTTCTGCCTGAGAACAGGCTAAGATAGCAGCAGATATTTACAACATGGAAAATATAACAGTCAACTTAAAGTTAAACTTTTTTCAAACACTGGAATAAATAAGAAAAATATATCAAACAATATATATGATGAGAAAATAATAAAACATTAAGTTTGTACTTTTTAACCAAAATTCATTGGCTCAATCTATCGTATTACATATAATACTATGTAATAGTTATAGTTCTGCTCTCTGGTTTTAATATATTTTATATATACTTCATTTATGTTTTCACAAAATAACTTGGATAGGACAAAGGAAAAGATTTTGTTCAAAGGGCTGTGAAATTAAAAGTTTATTTCTCTCTAATCTTCTTAAGTTGCATCTACAAATCTGTGTCTACGTGGTTTATCAAGAGAAATGTAGATATCATTACCTGAAAACTGAAAAATAAAGACATAGTCAGCCTTCTATCACAAGAAGAACATTTCCAGGATTAAACATCCCAGCAGAAACTCATGGACGAGTTTCTGCTGAAAATTTACAGAATGGAGTCAAAATATCAGAAACTTACAACAATGAAGCTGAAATAATGTGAAAATAAAGTCATAACCAGAATGAAACTGCAATATTAGAAAAATGAAGAATTAATTTGATGAGAAATAGAAATGAGAAATAAAAATTTAAAATGAGGAATGTTGTAAAGTTATACTTTGGTATCAGATAAACATTTTATCTTTTAACATGTCAGTTTTTAAGGATTCAGTAACGACTGAGTTTATTTCTAAGAGTCTCAAACCTGATGAGTTTTGCTCTCATAAAAAGCTGGTAATATTAAATCTTTATTCTACTAACATAAATCGGCCCTTTGTTTTTATTTGTCCTTTGGTTTTACTGCATAACTTGGTTCAGTCCCGTCATCAGAAAACATTGAAATAATAGAAATAATTGTTCCTGATCCAAAGCTGCAGGTTTCCATTTAAATGATTATTTAATCGCCCCAGTTTTCCAGAATTGTAATTAAAATGTATTTTTTAACCCTGCTCCACCTTTAATGGCTTCCTTCTTGGTTTCTGCCAGTTGCTGCGGTGTGACTGAGATGTGGGTGTGTCTGATTGTCAAACCTCAAAAATCCTGTAATAAACTGGATGACAGTTATTTTCTACCAGCGATTATTAAACCGCAGCCGTTTCACGTCACTTTCCTGCCTGACTTCTGACTCCTGCTGAGAGTTTGACTCTTTGTTCCGACGTGGTTGGAAGACTTTTCTCAAACAATTATCATCTGTGCTGGTTTAGTGTGAACAGGCTGTCCTGGTTAGACTGGGTGCGGCGCTGACCGCACTGCAAAAACACAAAACCTCAACTGCATTCTAAATGTCTTAAAAACACTTGAAATAAGACAAAACTTACTTAAAAGTAACAAAGCTGACTTTAAGTCAATCATTTTTATAGATTTAAAAGTAGTAGTGTTTAACTGCCAGAGTTTCAAAATAAATTCAACATTTGTATCTGATTTAAAGAAAACTTAGTGAGATTTATATCTCAATGAAACCAAAACAGTTTCTCCTTTAAATAAGAAAGGTTGAAACAGTAAAACAGCAACAACTTTTAGGACTTTTAGATGTCTAGAAGAAATAGGAGGATAGAAAGATTCTTAATGAGACCTAAAATTTTTACCTTTTTAACAAATGTATGTCCAGTTAAATGCTTTCAACCATTTTCCTCTGTTACAAGTGGAAAATTTCCATCTGCCAGTGGAAATAGTATTTTTATAATTATTGACTTTAAACTCCTTTATCTTGTTGAAAACTTTTAGTTTATTTTAGATTTACTGAGATATTTTCCCTAGAAACTAGACACAAATACTCGGTAGGATTTTGTGTTTTTGCAGTGTTGACCGGGTTTATAAAAAGCTGAGTAACGATGGTTCACTGAAAGAATCAAGGAAAATATATCTGAGTTTTCTCATGCGCTATCAGCATTTTAACCAAAAGCTATCAACAAATTCAGCAACATTTTCAATTCAAAAAACATTTTTACTGCTAAATTATTGAATAATTAGACAAATTAGCTCAACAACAAAGATATTTATAGTTTTTAATCTGTTCTTCAGCCATCAGATTGGAGTAAATTCAGCTTTCTGGACTGTGGACGCTCACATTAGCATTAGCTGCTACATGTTTAGCATTGAGATGCTATTTTTGGCTTTAATAGCTTTGCTGTGCTAACTCCTTTTAGCACAGCAATAGTAGCTTCCAGCGTCCAATCAGATCAGTCAGAAGCAGAAATTAATCCCAGTGGGATCAGAGCAGCAGCTTCGTTGTTCACTGTTGTTGTTAGCGGATGTAGCTCGTGCGTCAGATTTACAGGTGCTCCAGAAACGAGGGAATACAAATGGTTCCGGTTGGAACTTTTGCAATTAATTGCATTAAAATCTATTTAATTAATTAATCAAGATTAACAGCTTAAAGTCCCTGCACTAGTCATTGTGGTTTCTGAGAAGTGTCAAAAAATTTACCTAATAAATGATTCAGAGACGACAAACATCTTAAAGAAAAAAAAGTCACCTCTGTGTGTAACATTAAATGAGAATTAGTGATGTAAATAGGAACATCTACATCTAAAATCTCTTAGAGACAAAACTTTCTTCTTCCTCCTTTAAAATGTTCAAAGAAATTAAGTCCACCTGTTCCTGGTGAGACGAATCAGGGCGGAGGAGTCATGGCGGCCAAAGTAACCGCGAGGACGGGTGACAGATGACACCGGCTAATTGGAAAACTAATGAGGTCCAGAAGTCCAGGCTGGACTCCGCTGTCAAACAGACACAGAGAGAGTAATGAGGTCCAGAACGAAGAGCGCAGAGTGAGGTCAGCCTTACAAAGAGCAGATGCTCAAAATGACAAACACAAGAGCAGAGAAGTCAAAGAATGACTTCCACCGTTTCTTCCTGGGGAGACTGCAGGACGTCAGCTGGATGTTTGTGGGACAAAAAGTCCAGCAGTTTTATATAGTTTGTACTGCAATTATCTTAGTAGAAACAACAAAACTAGCTTAAAATTAACTCTAAGCTCATTTTAATTCAGTAACTCTTGAATATTGATAAAAATTGTGCTACTTTCACTGGCTGATATTTTTCACTTTTATCAGGATATTTCTCCTGTTTTAAGTGAAAGTAAATCTTCCAAAGTAACTACAACTTTTGCATCTATATTTAAGAAGTATTGACTGAAAACAAGCTGATTTATCTGGCTGAAAAGTTACTTCTGTCTCAGTTCAAGTTGACTAAAATATTTGCAGTAGAAACTGGACAAAAATTGTTTTTGCAATGGAAAGTGCAGCGTTCATTCAGCCTTGTTGGGTTGATTCTTCCTCAGTTTTACCAATTTTTAACTGTAAAACAGCAAAAGCTGAGCAAAAACCTCCTAAAGACTGAACACAGACCCACACACACCCGGTTCTGGTTTCTCCTACGCAGGTTGGAGTTATCCAGCGGCCATCGGAGCGGCCTGCATATAGGTGGAGATTAACGCTCTGCAGAAAGAGGATTACAGCAACACAAAGAGCGCTGCAGAGACGCTCACTGGCACAGAAATAGAGGAAGAGGATGACGCATGTGAAGAAGGAGCAGAAAGAATCAGAAACATGGGAAAAGTCCAGAGGATTTAAACGATGGAAGGAGGATCAATGAGGAAGACGTGGTTTATAACAGAATAACGCTTCCCATTTTTTACACTCAATGTTTCAGAAGAATCTCATCGTAATCGATCACAACATGCAATTTTAAATGTTTAATACATTTACAGTTTAAAAAGAACATGTCACTTGTTAACATAAAAGTTTTGAATGAAAATGAGTAGATTGTAGAAAAAAAAATCTCTCAAAGGTCAATTTACTATAAAAATAAGCAACCAACCTCAATCAAACCTATAAAGAAAATGTCGTTATTTTTTAATAAGTAAAAATAGATCTAATCATTTGTTTACTTCTGACTGAGTTTATTTATTTTTTTTAAAAATCTCCATTTTAAACATGACTTGCAGAAGATAACAGTCCAAATTGTGAAATTTTTGCCATTTTTAGTTGAAGAACAATGGATCTGTTGGATCTCTGTAGATCTGAATGTTTATATACTAGAAAATCTGCAAAAGTCTCATATTTTACTGCATCACTTTGATAAATTTGCATATTTTGCACACGTCGTTTTGCTGCTTTGTAATATTTATCTTTTTTTGAGAGGTGATCTGCACACAGAAAAGCATCGCTGACCTTTTTTATTTAACCTGAGTTGATCAATAAGAAAAGCATTTCTTGTCAGTTTCTGCAGCTTTCACTCAGCAGCAAACAGCTGCTAAAGTGTTTCTGCAGATTTCCACAGAGACCCGGCGGAGCAGCAACACCTTGTAAACAGGTGATGGCTTGTTTGCTGCATCAACAATACTTTTATTTTTTTGATCTGGCATTAGGACAAGAACACCTGAGGCTTTTCTCAGAACTAACCACCAGATTCCTCTTGTTGGTCTTTTTCTACTTTTTAACTCGCGTGATAAACTTCTGAAATATATTTGAAGAAATATGAGTAAAGTAAAGAAAAATGTATTTTGTTTTCAGCACTCAGTTCTGCAGCTGTCGCTCATTGTCAGGAACAAAAGAAAGCACTTCAAAGCTTTTCAGACTCGACTCTGCCCAGGTTCAGATGGAGAGCAAAACAAACCCAAAGTCCACGCAGAATAACCCACAAAGCGTGGGAATCTCCTCCAGGAAAACCTCTTTGATTTCACAAGCTCAGCTGCTTTTAGCTTTAGGGTTTTAACTAGGCCACTCTCAGGGTTTAATCACCTGCTGGTTTAATGGCTCCCCGTCTGCAGATAGTTTACATTCTTTATCTAAAGTCAAGAAAATATTTGATTTTCTTGATTCATAAATAACCATGACCATATTCTTCATGAAACTGTCATGAAAACAGTTTCTTCAGTCAGAGGCATCTTTAAATTTGCTGTAATACAGACTGCTGCAGGAGCTGGGGTCAATAAAGTATATTTTAAATTGATTAATGCAAATGGATCAGGAGTCCTGCAGCACAAAAACATCTAAAACATGTTTAACTAAATGTTAGTTTTTCTCATCAGTTTTGTTCGTTTGCAGCTTTTTCTGTAACTGAATCGACGTCTTTAGCTTTTAGACGGGGAACGTCTCCATTTGTCTGCTGAAACACAGAGTTGTGAGTTCAGTAGTTTGATGCCTGTGATGGCATCCTGTCAGTTTGTTGAACATGTTTGGCATTAAGCATCTGATGGGGGCAGAGAAAGCGTTCGGGTGGGGACGGGGTTCATGCAGCATCCTGGCACGGAGGTGCTGCAAAGACAGCTTGACTGGCGAGAACAGATGGCAGAGTGCTGAGCGTGAACATCATGTCTGCAACAAAACAGAAGAAAAATCTCTGTTCTGATGCAGACTGGGTCGGAGGTTCACCTTCCTGAACATCCAGCCAGAAACAATGGATGGTCCAGGTCAGCTCAACTACATTACCACCCTTATTTCTGCAACTTTTTTACATTTAAATAGCAAAACTGAATTGAAGAAATAAATTAATGGACATCATATAAAATTATGCTGATGACAAAATAACTCTACAGCTAACTGTGGGAATAGATCAAAGTAGTTCAAAAGTTCTTATTTTTAAGCAAAAACAAAAAAACCCTAAACATTTAAACAAAAATGCCTAATTTAATCATATGAATGAATAACATGAGTTATTCATTAAAAATTAATTCAATAGTCTATTGGCAAAACCCGGAATTAAACCAGAGCGTCATAGGCACTTCACCAACAACACTACAAGCATTTGCATTTCGCAATATGTCAAAAACACCCGGAAGATCAATAAATGTGTCAACAACAGTAAAGCCGAATTATTAAGAACCCTTAAGAGGTCAATAATAATAATAATAAAATAGTCGTATTTCAGTATTTTAAATAGTTTTATACACAATTAAATCCCACTTTAGAGTTCCGACCCGTAAACGCCGAAGTGGTAAAAACGGATTTTAACGGTAAAATTAACAACCAGCAGCAAAAGCGTCCAAACAATCTGAATGTCAAGCAACTCACCGTCTCCATATCAAGTTTTCATCAATTTTGGGACGTAAAAGGCAAACAGCTTCAGCTCCATTCCAGTCATGCACAGACAGTCCTTTCATAACAGCGCCCCCAGTGGCTGGAGGAATGAATGGGTTAAATTGGTTAAAGGCCTGGGCGTGCTGTGGTGGCGTAGCGGTTAGCGCGACCCACATTTGGAGGCCTTGAGTCCTCGACGCGGCTGTCGCGGGTTCGACTCCCGGACCCGACGATATTTGCCGCATGTCTTCCCCCTTCTCATTACACCCTTCCTGTCAGCCTGCTGTCAGATAAGGGACACTAGAGCCACAAAAAGCCCCCTGGTGGGGAAAAAAAAAAATTGGTTAAAGGCCCGCAGTTGGTTCTTCTTGTTTGTTTTTTCTGAAGACGCTGTGATTGAAGGAAGTATTCTTGGACTTACACAACAGATCTTGCAGAGTTTTCAGCGCTTCAACACGGACTGAGAGAATGTATTTATAAATAAAACCTGTTTAACTGGATGTGGACAGAAAAAAGTGAGAAAAAATGTTAGCAGCTTGATTTGCTTATGCCTCAGTCCGTCTCTGCACTGTTCCACCTCTCTGTGGTTGTAATATTTCTCTCTTCTTTTTGTTGTTTCTCCTTCACACCCAGCCTGCCGTTCTGCAGTCTGACCTCCTATTTGGGCCAAACTGATGGCCTCATGTGGAGCCAAAGCCCCGAGGCTCCGCTGGGGTCGCTGGACTTTCTGAAATATCAAAAGCAGAATTATACAGCGACCTTGAGCAGACTGGTTTGTTACTGAACTAAATAATTTAGACATAATTTCAAATTAAGCATCAATGTTTTGCTTGGATTAAACTGGCAACAATATACAGAGTTAAAGGAAATGTTGGCAGACGTCTTTCCCTCCTAAAACAATAAATCCTTACTTAGCATATTTTTTCTTCCACATAATTGAATTTTGTTGATTGAAATCAGAAAACCTATAGAAACCTGACTTTATGGTCTTATGTTTAGCTAAGATAAAATTAATGAGTTAATCCAACTACTACAAATTAGATTGACAAAGAAATTAGTTGAACTAATTAAACTCTTTCGTGTTTGACTGACATTCAGTGAATTTATTTTGCATTTTTTCACTCAACAAGAACAAATTATGCTAAAAATTATGTTAAGTTTTTTAATTCAACTTTTTTTTTAATTCAACTATTTTTTTCTAGATAAGTTAACTCAAGTTTGTCACTATATAGGATCAATTTTGTTGAGAATAAATGAATGAATCTCAAAATGACCTTAAACAATTGAAATAACACAAAATGTCACTAAACTGAAAAATGCAAAACAAACCGGTCAAATTTAAGCCTTCCTCTTTGGTTTTTATTTCCATAACCTTTTCAATGCAAACATCATTTCAGAGATGATTTATTTCTCTCTGCATGCTGCAGCCTGAACAAGCAGCTAAAGGAAACATCCAGATAGTTTTTGTTGGACTTTAAACTCATGTCGGCTCATGTTTGACTCCAGTTTGAACCTTTTTACCTGCAGGAAGGATTTTCTGCACCCAAACAAAACACCAACAGGCGTGACGTCACAAGCCTCACACTGTTTGTTTGAGCGCCATCTGCCCCTGCTGAGAAACTCACTTCACACACTCCCTGTCATGCTCTGCCATTTATGCACACACACACACGCACACACACACACACACACACACACACACACACTCAACCAAACCCACCCCCACCTGTTATGCTGCTTGCTGCCTCACACACTCCTTCCGTACCAAATCACTTCCAGCCTCATTACTTGTTTCCAAATTGGCAGTTAGATTTCACCTTCTGCTCAAGGCTCAACGCTCTTTGCTAGCTCGCCATGTTTGTTTCTTCTTTTGCTTTCTTCCCTCTTTATCGCGCAGTGAAGTTGTTACGACATTTGAAAACAAATTAAAGTATTTTGAAATTAGTTCTGCAGAACACAGGGAGCGACAGCAGCCAGAACTGCAGGGAGGTTTTCCCACCGTTGGTCGAGTCAGAAGACAAGAGGGCAGGTATGGAGCTAAACTGGTGCCACAAAGTTTATTCAAAAGAAAAAAAATTAATCCAAAAACTTATTTTGAAATAATAAAAAAGTTGAAATTGAAAAAAAAAAAAGTTTTGGAACTGAAAAATAAAATTTAAGGTGAAAATAAGAGTTGAATCTGAAAAAAAGAAAAGATTTCAAAACAACTTTCCAGGTTCAAGTTTTTTCCTTCAGTTTTAAAATATTGTTTCAGTTTCAAATCTTTTTGTTGTCAGTTAAAATTTTTCTATTTTGAACAAACTTTATGGCTCCAATTTATCTCTGCAGAGAGCAATAATAAAGAATAGAATAAAATAAAATAAAATAAAATAAAATAAAATAAAATAAAATAGAACAGAATAGAATAGAACAGAATAAAATAAAATAAAATAAAATAAAATAAAATAAAAATAAAATAGAACAGAATAGAATAGAACAGAATAAAATAAAATAGAATAAAATAAAATAAAATAAAATAAAATAGAACAGAACAGAATAGAATAGAATAGAATAGAATAGAATAAAATAGAATAGAATAGAATAGAATAGAATAAAATAGAACAGAATAGAACAGAATAAAATAAAATAGAATAGAATAAAATAGAATAAAATAGAATAGAACAGAATAGAACAGAATAGAATAAAATAGAATAGAATAAAATAGAATAGAATAGAATAGAATAGAATAAAATAGAATAGAATAAAATAGAATAGAATAGAACAGAATAGAACAGAATAGAATAAAATAGAACAGAATAGAATAAAATAAAAGAGAATAGAATAAAGTAGAATAAAATAGAACAGAATAGAATAAAATAGAATAGAATAGAATAGAATAAAATAGAATAGAATAGAATAGAATAGAATAGAATAAAGTAGAATAAAATAGAATAGAATAGAATAGAACAGAATAGAATAAAATAGAACAGAATAGAATCAAATAGAACAGAATAGAATAAAATAGAATAGAATAAAATAGAACAGAATAGAATAAAATAAAAGAGAATAGAATAAAGTAGAATAAAATAGAATAGAATAGAACAGAATAGAATAAAATAGAATAGAATAAAATAGAATAAAATAGAATAGAATAGAATAGAATAGAATAAAATAGAATAGAATAGAATAGAATAGAATAGAATAGAATAAAATAGAATAGAATAAAATAGAACAGAATAGAATAAAATAAAAGAGAATAGAATAAAGTAGAATAA
>CAEFZY010015866.1:0-16291 GCA_903066815.1 Brachyrhaphis roseni
TATATATATATATATATATATATATGTACATGTTTTATAAAACCTCTAATTTACTTATACATACAAAATAAAAATCTGAATCGAAGGCATTGCCTCGCAGCTTGTTAATCTGGTGTGCTGTATGATTTTTGCACCTGTAATTAAATGTCGGTTTATGTAACAGACAAACACTAATAATAGCCCGAGCTTTTCTGGGGGAACCCAGTGGCAGCAAAAGCCCATCCATCAATGTCCCTAATGAGGCCACATCCTGACTAGCCAGTCGAGCCTCCCTGGACTGCTCTGTCTAATTTCCAATGCATTATTATATGCTATATGATAACTGAAAAACACACAAATATGAGCCAGGGCATTATGTTAGACTAAGATTGTACTGAGTATGTGCAAGTAATATGATAATAATAATAGAAAAAGACATTCAACTCAAATATCTCATGCTCTAAAAATCATCCTTATAAGACAAAGGAAGGCCCTGAGTCTGATACAGTTTGCTTCTGGGACACAGTCAAGGAGCAAGAAGGCACTTTTCCTCTTTGATTATTATTATTATTATTATTATTATTATTATTATTATTATTATTATTATTATTATTATTATTATTATTTAAATTACAATAACAATGATTTCTTTATTCCATTAATTTGCATACAATGTTAAATTGTTTAAAAAGGGCTCTACTATTTTTACACACCTAAAATTCCTGTCTGCTACAAAAATGATTTGAATGCATCTCTAAGAAGATTATTATTGGAATGGGATTAGGATTCAGCAATATATTGTCATTTATTATATTTTTTTCACATTCCAGGTTTTGTTGGAGCAGGAGCCTCTTTTATGTATTGATTTACAAAACCTTCCAGAAAGATTTGCTGCAATAAGGTATATTTGGAGGGAAACAAACACTACGTGTCCACTGTGGAGATTGTGCCCAAGGTCACTGTGGTCACTGTGGAGATCTTTTTGTGGCTTCTACATAAAAGCCACAAAAAGTGAAATAAAAAGGCAACAAGACATATTCTTGTGTTGCTAATTATCTTTTCTTTCTTTTTTCCATATGAATATTGTAGCTCCATTTAGCCAAATACTTGTAGGTGGTCTGAGATCCTGGCTGAATTTGAAGTGTTTCCCCTCACCTAGTGATTAATGTGCATTAATGTAACAATACCAAGAGCCCACTCCTAAATCACTTGATATTTTTGCTGTTTGTCAGCATGAAAGCCACAGCAGTCAGTGTGTCAGCAAGTAATGACATAGGAAGTGACGTCTGACAACTACAGCCTGCCACCGTGGTTGTTTCCTTAAGAGCAAAAGGAGGTGGCCACGTCTCAATGCTAATGGAGGAGGAGAAAATGGCCATGTCACTCCTGTCAACGTATTATGCTTTTAATCTAGACAGTTGTTGTCGCTTTTTCAGGCCCATAATTTTATGCCATTAAAAGTGCCAGGGGGGGACGTAACGAGGGAGGTGGTCTTTAAAGTGGAAGCAGTTGTTGGGGTTTCTTTACCTCTTGCTCCTTGTTTTTTGTACTGAAAACTTTTTGGCATTTCTTGAAAACATAAAGAGCAGTTGGCACTTTAAAGTGTTCATAAAGTCAATCATGTTGGCTTGAATTACCCAGCAATCTCTGTCAAGTTAGTCCTCCTTTTGCTGCCACGCCACATGGATGTGTGGGAGGGAGTGTGAACGAGCATTCATACATGTGTGATCCACGGTGTACATTAATGTGCCAACTGAGTGGGAGACGGGGAAAGTGAAAGTCTGAAACTTAAATTGAAAAGATTATGGCAGAGAAGAACACGTTTCTCTGTTCTAGCTGCCTTTTAGATGTCCGGACACCAAAACTCTGCGGCTGAATTTCAAAACCCTTCAGGCCGGAGCAACTCTCGACACCTATTCTTGAATTGCAAGTACCGTATTTTCCGGACTATAAGTCGCAGTTTTTTTCATAGTTTGGCCGGGGGTGCGACTTATACTCCGGAGCGACTTATGTGTGGAAATGTACACATCATTATATCATATCACGTTATTTTCACACTAAACCGTAAGAGGGCGCTCTAGGCCTGTGTTATTCTACCTTCGGAGAGGTAGAAGAAGTCAGCCCAGCTGTTTACAAGCGACACCGAAGAAGAACATTTCATTGCGTTTAGTGATTTGGAGTGACACGGATGGTTCAGTAAACTTGTTAGCATGTTATTTTTGCTATAGTTATCTGAATATGTTAACAATCCAGGCACTTTCTCAGTTCGTTGTTTGTCATGTAACGTTAGCATACCGTACAATTATTCAGCCTGTTGTTGCCTCTATTCTATTTTTATTGGCTTTCAAGATGACATGTCTGTTCTTGGTGTTGGATTTTATCAAATAAATTTCCCTCAAAAATGCGACTTATACTCCGGTGCGACTTATATATGGATTTTTCTTCTTTATTGTGCATTTTATGGCTGGTGCGACTTATACTCCGGAGCAACTTATAGTCCGGAAAATACGGTAATCGAAAATGTTCTAAGGCATTACTGTCACTTGCCTGATTTGTATGCATGACAACCTTTTTTTTTTCGTCTCAAAGAATACCAGACCCACAAGGTCTTTACATTATGTGCAAACATTTGCAATTATGATGAACTGTAGTAGCTTATCTAAAAAGAAACAGGTTCTTACTGATGGACAAGAAGACATTTTAATGAAATAAGCTGCTTTGAGCTGATGAAATAAAGATTGCTTCACCTCGGGGCACACTCAAATTAAATTATCAAGATGACTGTGTGCCCGCTGCTCCCATTAACACAGGTAGCAGCCTAATCAAACTGCACTTGTTACATATAGCGTTTATGAACAATCTACTCTGAAGCATTTCTGGTTTTCGTCCTTTCCACAACAGCTACAATCCTCCCTCACTCTCTTGCACTTCATTCAGAGGGATGCACTAATGTTAAAACCATGTGTAATCTCCAGAGGCCCAAGTGAGTAGACACTGCAGTTCATGCAGTTTTATGCGTTCAGATAAACATGACTCTGATGCCTCTGGAAGGAGTCCTCGGCTTTAAAACAATGTTGGTGTTGAGGCGACAGACAGACTGGCAATGGGAAACACCTGTGCGAGGGCGAGCAGCTTGGGCAGTACAGGGCAAAGGGGGATTGTGTGTGAGTGTGTGTGTGTGTGTGGGGGGGGTTGCACCATTGCTGGAGGAAGAAGTTAAGACATGAGGGAGATATAAAGCTGGTTTGAAAGGCCACTACATCCTCCACATTTGCTGCTGTGCCGAGAAGTGGATGTCTGAGGGAATTAGTTACACTGATGTCTTGGTTGTTGCTGCTTAAATTTTAACAGACTTGTGCCAGAATGGAAACTTTAGCCTGAAGGGTTGCAAGTGCGCAGGCAACTGTAGTGTCCTACAAAATTATTCATACCCCTTGAAATTCCCCATTTTGTCAAAGAGGAAGGAAAAGAATAATGTGGTTTACACATAAAAACATAAAATGTTGTTTTTACTTTCTTGTCTTTACTTTATTAAGTTCTTTATAAACTCCAGTGCAACCAATTACCTTAAGAAGCTAAGCATTTGCAAACAAGAGTGCACCTGTGTGCCATTTTTCAAAAATAAATCCAGATATCAGATAAGACCAAAAAGGAAGTTTGTGGCCTATTGTGTGGAGGAAAAAAGTACAATGCACAACATAAGTCTGCAAATACTAGAATGCTCATAATTGCTAATTTTAGCAGTTCAAAAAACAAACATACATTATTATGCCACATACTGCAGTATGTGTCGGTCTATTACATAAAACCCCAGCAGGATATGCTGATGTTTGAAAATGTAAGAAGACAAAATGTGGAAAGGTTCAACAAGTGTGAGCATATGTTCCTGTACTAATGAACTACAGTGAAAAATTATGAGAAAAAGAATGATGCAGAAAGAGAATATAAATATATATTTAAAAAAAGCTGTTCACAAGTCACAAGAAAAACTTTAGATATGTGACACTAAGATCTGCAGCATTTCAAATCACATACATAAAGCATTTTCTATTTTTGCATATTACACATCTTCTATGTATACATTACAAAAAGACACACACAGAGAGAGAGAAGAAACAACTCATTGCTTGAGACTGCTGCAACAAATGAGAAGAAAGAACTGTTGCTCCTTTAAACTAAAGTAAAATAAAAATATGTTCTGTTGGATGCTTTATTTTAATCTATTTTGGTTTTTATTTCAGTTTTACTTTTTCCTTATAGTTTCCTGACAAATTTACATTAGAAGTCCATTAAGGTGATACAAAAATATATAAATTGAGATCAGAAACAAACAAAACAAAGTTTGTGCTGACTCTGCAAAACTTTATGTTACTATAATCATACCATTAATCTTTAAAACATTAACATCTAAGGATGGGTTCTGCTGAGACAAGTGTGAAATAAACGATTGGTACATTTTAGCATAAACTCTCAGCAGTATGTTGCAGAAAAAAATAACATTTTGTCTTTGGCTGATGTATTTTATTTACTTATTTATTTTAATGTATGCACAGTCCATAATGAAACAAAGATCACGCGTTTTTATGTTTTTTTCAACCACAAAAAAAATAAAAACACATTTTCCCCTGCTGTATATCCATCAGTCTCCTTAGTGCTCCACCCTCAAGTTGGGATGATCATTCCATCTCCATCTTATCTATCCTGAGGTGCCTGCTGCCAGTTTAGAACACTCTTCCTTTTAATTTTGCACTTTCCACTGTGTAAGCATCCATCTCCGCTGTCTGCAGCAGCGTCTGGGGCTTCGCAGCACGCTGATGTGCGAAACAGGCTGACAAGAAACGCAAACTCCGGCATCTATTGAAAAAGAGAAAAAAAAGTCTGTATACTACACTTTTATTGATGATTTAACATCCAGGGAATTTTTTATTTTCCCCTCACAAAATCTGAAAAAACAAAAAGTGTGAATTGATGTTTCATTTAGACGTTTGCTTCAGTCAGTTTATAAAGTTCAGGTTTGGTAGTTTTAAACAACATATTGAAACTATGCTCTGATGTGACATAATACATCCTGTCTTAAACAGATATCCAGTTACTAACAAGACATTTCATGTGCAATATTTTAGTGAATATCACAGTTTCTGCACATTTACATTCATCTCTGGCTAAATCTGGCAGTCGTGTGCTCTTGTAATATCAGGGCTTCATGCTGATAAATGAGGATCAAGGTGAATTTCAACACTCAAGTGTAAAATCGGTAGATCATCCTCTTGTTCGACTCCATTAGCTTCATTGCTCTTTCTCTCAAGATTCCAAAATAGTTTTCGTGCTGGATGTGACACATGAAATATCGCAAATTTAATCTTAATTTTGGACTCCAGGACCTTGTCTCCGGGAGCATCTTCCCTTCACCCTCTGCTCTGCCTCTCTCTTTTTCTGCATCTAACAAAATTAATTACTGTATGTTTTATTTTATGAAGGTGTCAGGATGAAATGATGAATGGCTTGTAATATCAACAGATTAAAGGCACAATGTGATGAAGGATGCTCAGTGATAGTGCTTACATGCAGACACGCACACAGCATCCACACACTATCTCCGGGGCTATTGATATCAGGTTTCATATTTGATATTAACTACATGGGGGAGCGATTATGGCCACAATGTCATTACCAGTGGTACAGAGGCATAATGGGAGTGAACTTTTCAAAAAGGTCCTTATAATTGCTGCCAGGATCATTCTTGATAAAATCCAATATTGATATGTACACTGGTCCCCTCATTATGGCCACAGATGAAAAAGAGCATTTCAGCATTCTTTAATGAGCACTGGTACCAGTGAAGGTCATCTTAATGGGGTTCAACTTGCTTTTGGGAGCCAGAGGTAAAATTCTAATGAGAAATAGGCACAGCTACACAGCTCTAGTAATTTTAGATGCAGCCACGGATGCCATTTTTGTGTGCAGTATCACAGGAGTCCTCTGTTGTCATTTGCAACATTTCACATCAACTCGAGCCTGCTTTTTTTCTTTTTTTTTTTGACGCGCACGCAGATGAGCGCTCATTATCATATTTCAAATCCACTTGAAGCTCAATGTGGTGTTTATTAGAAACTGCAGTTTATTCATTGCTTACTTCTGGATGGAAGGGCATCCAAACCACCTCGCAGAAACAATAAAAGTTAAATCCCAGACCGTTGCACAAAATGAGGAGAGGCAGCAATGTTTGCACATACAGTTTGGTTATTCATGTGTTGATTTTGAATTTGCACTAGCGGGGTTAGAAAAATGCTTCAAGCCAGAGGGTCCTTTTTTTTTAACTTGGACCTTTCCTTACTGCACCACAATGATATTAAACTATTTGCTTCCTACTATGATATTGCATCTGTTTATTTTTTTAAAAATTAGAAGCAATTAATTTAGTTTCATGAGGTGACAAAGTTTTGACTGGATTTTTCCATGGACAATATTTTTATTTGTAAGTAAGAGGGATTTTAGTGACTGCCGAATTTGGGTCATTTCACATAAAATTGTCATGATACAAGTGGAGATTTTCTTTGAACAAATTTGTAAATTAAATTACAGAATATAAATTATATCCAACCTATAAAATGAATTACAGTAATTAGAAGAATAGAAATTTAAAGTTATCAAGTGCTGATGAAGGACAGAACTGCTGCTTTTCATTGTAAATGTAAATTTCAATACTGCAACTTTGTTTATGGCATTAGGTGCCACAGAAGCAATAGATGAGATTGTTTCTCATGTACCAGGTGTAAAGAATTTGAACTGAATTTGGACCAAAAATTGAACTCCGAGGTGCAAACGCAGTAGGGTGGGAGTCCAAAGTGGAGCGAACATTTAAGTCATGCTCAAAGTGTAGACTCATCATTTTTAACATGTACATGATGGAGTGATCTCTGTTTAACCCACCATGATTTCAGGGCCAAAAATATAATATTACAGGTTTACTGATCTGAGAAGACATTGAAAACATGAGAGAAAAGGTGCTTACCAATTAGCTGCTTACATTGTTTGCCACTTATGACAGAATAAAGCCTAAAATTTGTGTCAAGTTTTATTTTGTCATTTGATGTTCACAGTTCTTTACTATGGCTTTACTTTACTTTGCTTTGATTTCTTTATTTTTTTTTTGGACTCCTGAGTTTTATCCTCCAAGAATTCTAATTGAAAAGAACTTAGAATAGAATTCAAGAAAATATATCATAATTTTGATCAAAAACTAACCTTTATACTGCACATAATATTCTGGAACATTTAAGGCAAGACATTGCAGTAATTTCTGTGCACACAAAAGGTTTTACTTTTTAACATTATTGTGTATAATTGCAGGTTCAGCTCCTACCTCTTTGTTTCTAAGTGCGGCCATGAAAAACCACACTTGACAACAGAGCAGAGATTCTGCACCACAAAAAAATCATTAGAACAACCTACCCCTTAAAAATATAGGTGTGAGGCCCACACATGAGGGGAATGGGAGATGTAAGTTTGGAAAACAGAAAAATACCCCTGAAAATAGAAAACTCCTATTTTAATAGCTCAGACATAAACTAAATTAGCTGTCATGCTTTCTGTCCCTCCTTTCCTCTTTGCTCTATTATTAACATTTTGTAGGTCATGTCAGTTTAAACAGGATCCTCAGATATTTTCACCATGACTTGTATGCACAAGGGAGATGAGCTCAAGGTTAAGAGTCACACAGCTCTTTTCCCTTTTTGGCCACCAGAATAATTTTCAAAGTCAGGAATCATCAACATTCAACTTCCTATTCAAAACAGTTTCGACTTGAGACAACGACGAAAAAGATTTTACCCAAACTGGCACAGGGGAGCTTAGGGGCATATACTTTGGGGAATTAAAATGAGCAATTTGTCAAATTTCATTCAAAGCAGTGAGGTGTTTAAAAGTGTAGATAAATTTCACTCAGTTTCCTTTGACTCAAACAGGAGAGAGGAAAGCTGTTCCATCTGATTTAGGCAGCTTATGTGAAAATATGGGGGAGTTTTAGAGGTGATAAAAAAATCCGAGGCAGTGAATATTATCTTGTAGATAAGACGGCCACCCCTTTTTTTCCACAGGCTACATCCATTTTATTACATCTGGCAGCAAATTAAGGTATGTGTAGAAAAAAAAAAAAAAACGATTGAAAATGAAACCTGCAGCAAAGATTCAGCCTGATTTCTTTCTATTCTCCACACCGACATTAGACTGCACTCCTCACATGGGATCCGCAGAAGATGACAATGAACTATAAAAAATGATATAGCTCAATAAAAGTACAAAAAGCCATGAGTTCATAAAGGAGACCTGGGAGCCATGTTAGGTTTGGTCTCTTACAATTCTTTCCGTCTCCCTCGGCTGACTTTTAAAGATGATTACCTCGAATATTTATAGATGAAACACATTCAGGTTTGTTGGAGTTAGTGTATCTGGATGCTTATGTTTACTGGCTCCTGATAGGCTGACAGGATCTCTCTTTTTCCTTTACGAAAGGCATACAAAAGCTTTGCAAAAGTATTTATGCTCTCTGGACTTTTTCACATTTGTTTCTATTGCAGCCACCAGCGTCAGGGTGTTTCATTGGGATTTTTATGTGATAGATCAACTCAAAGTATTATATGCAACTGTTTATGACAAAGAAAAGGATAAGAGATTTTAATGAATAATTTTTCTGAAGAGTGGCATGCTTTTATTTTGTATTAGCAGACCCATTTTTCTTTTCAAATATCCAAAGCGGGTGTCTTTTGGGGTTCCTCTTTATCAACTCCAGATGTGTGTTTTGGGTCATTTGTGCTGCTGGAAGGTGAATCTATATTCTATTCTGAAATCCATACATTTGCCCATCAACTATGGAGAGCTTCACTGTCCCTGCTAGGGAAAAAAAGCACCATGCGTCTGAGCATGTTGAGTTTATGTTAATGCAATACATCAATAATAGCAAATGCTCAGCATCACGGGCTGGAGCTTTCTCCAGCAGTCATTGGGCGAGAGGCGGGGCACACCTTTGACAGGTAACCTGTCTGTCACAGAGACAACACAGAGACACACAGGACAAGCCACCAGGGACACACACTCATGGTTTGGCACAATTTAGAGAAACCAAATAGCTAGTTGTGTTTTTGGGCGGCAGCAGGAAGCTGGAGTACCCAGGGAGAGCCATGCACAATCGACGAGAAAATGCGAGCTCCAGGCAGAAAATGGAGGGATTCGAGCCCAGGATCTTCTTTCTGCCAGATATTTACATCTGCAAAAAGGCAATTATACATAACAAGTGAAGTCTGCTCAATTTTATGATATCTTATTTCACCCATATAAAGGTTAAAAAGAATTATTTACTGTCTTTGTCTTACACCATGGTGATGATATGTGTGTTTTGATCAAGTGAGCGCAGCCCACCAACATAGTTTATACATAGTGTCCAAAATTTCATGCTACGGTGCTGGTTGCCCTGTTGACAGAATTTTCTACCTGAGCTGTGTATTTCTGCAGCTCCTCAAGGATACAATGGGCCACTCAGCTGGTTCTTGGATGAATGCTCTCCTTGACTGTCTGTTTTAAACTTCCCCACAGCTACATGTGTGACCTGTCTGGTCTAACAAACCTTCTGAGTCCTTCAAAGAGCATCTGGATTTATACTGAGATTAAACTAGACTGTGTTTCTTGGATTTTGGTAGGCCTATTACATAAAATGCCAATGAAAACATTCAAGATTGTAGCAAAGTTTGAAAAATGTGAGGTTGAGAACACGTGCAAGGCAGTGTATGGCCTGTTATCAATTTAAATTAAGGTTCAGAAAACATAATTGTCATTACTAATAGCACTGGAAAATGTTGGACATTGGTATATGATGAAAATGAGAAATTGTTTGAGGTTTTGTGGTCATCTCAAAAGCCAAGAGGGATCCAGGTAAACACAAATGCTGGCTTATGTCACTGTGAGACCTTGCAAATAAATGAAGTTTTAGTAATAAATTCAAATTAAATTGAGCAAGCTGGTGAAGGCAGGGCCTGTTGAGCACCAACTCCTTCTCGCTTCAATCATCAGCGTACGACTTGAGCCGTGTGATCTCAGTGAAGAGAAAACCCTGATGCATACAAGAAATAATCAGGGCAGCACAGGCAGGGCTCAGAGAAATGCTAATATTTTCAGAGTGCTTAAAAAACAATGCCACACACAGACACCACCAAACACAGACCACCTCTACCCCACTCCTCATACACAGTGTTCACACTTTAAACCACAATACATAGCCACGCATATATCACACAACAGAGAAAGGAGAAACACACACACGCACACACACACGCACACACACAAGCACTCATAACCCCCTGACAAAACTCTCCCCAAGTGCATTTGCATAAAACATTAAGCTTAACAAAATGATTACACCTGACAAGTTGAGTTGGAGGAAGAACATCGCCTGTGGCAGCCGGTTACTTGCAGATCCTGCAATCATTCTCTCGTCAAGCAACTGTTTCATGGCTGCCTTTGTAGGTGCTGTCATGCCACCGCATCGAGATTAATCCTTCCCTTTTGTTTTTCTTTTCTCCCTTCCACCCCTCTCTGTCCCTCCCACAAATCCAATAAGTTGCCCTTAAATCAGGTTACCCTGCACCTTGCAGATAGCAGCATTGTGATGGATATACCGCAACGCATGCCAGGCAGCATGTTTTTATGTGGAAGTACTGTGAAATTGCACTGCTGCGATTTAGTATTATGGCGCTAAGTGTTTTTCTTGTAATGCAATTAAATGTGCATGTAAGCCACCCCCACACTCCCCAAACTATTGTGTACTCTATTTAATAATTTTACGCGCTCTTTTGTGACACTGCCATTTAACCTGGGGTAAAGTAGAATAATTTAGAGGAGAATAACTTTAGAGTGTTTGCTATGGAGAACACAAGCCGGATCATTTTGGGAAAAAAAGATGACAATCAAAACATTAATATCCTTCTCTGTCATATAAGCCTGCTGAAAATTCCGAGCTCAGAATACTTTGCTGAAGGATAGCTTGCAGATAAAGAAAGAGAGATTATTGCCTCCTTTCATTTCTGCCCTCCTGGCAGCGGTAGGTATGGTAATATGGGTTTTGAATATTTGCAAGCGTAAACTTAAGAAATGAGTGCTGATAAGGAGTGACAGCAACAGAGGCAGAAGATATCTTCAGCATGACAGGCGATGTCAAAAACCCCGGTGACGCTGTCACTGTGACAAACTTTTCAAAAGAACAATGCACACACGCACGCCGTCATTGAAGTGCACTGCTGCAAGCCTCCCTGACAGTGTTGTCCCAGCAGTTAAAAAATGGAAACATCACCTAATTATGCATGCTATATTTTAAGCCAACGTATGTCAACATTCTGCCGACACTCTGGGAAAATGAGAGATTACTACTGTAATACGAACAAGTTTTATTTACATTTAGACTAATATGTTGGCTTGAACCTTCTTTTTCAGTTTGATTACAAATTTCAATGTCTTTTATTGGGATTTTGACAATTTAAAGCTTTTCAAATAATAATAAAAAAAACTTAAAAAAAAATTAATTCCGAAAATATATTCTGAAGACAAGCATCCCCACAGCATGATTCTGCCATTTCCACTATTGAAGTAATGTGTTTATGGTGATGTGTGGTATATGTTTTCCACCAAACAAGTGTTTTGCACATAGGCCTAAAAAAAGTGAGACATGCAGAAAAGGTCAATGGGGATCAAGAGTCCTCCATATGTGGGTCACACACTTTATCCCTATGCCCCTCCAATGACCTCCAGATCTCTTTTTTACGTTTATTTTGGAGTCACTGGTGATTTTTATTTACAATTGTTAGACAGAGAAGAGAGGGGAAGACATGCAGGACCAAATTCAAGGGTCGAGATTCAGATCCAGGTGGATAGTTATTTTTTGTTGTACCATATTTCTTTCCCTTTTTTCAGATGATGCTTCCTGAGATGGTTTGAATATTTCATTTGTCTTATTACCGAACTCTTCTTTCAATTTCTCCTCAACTTTATCTGTGGTTTGCATGTTATATTTCTTGGTCTTCTGTGAGTAATGTTCTCTAATGGATCTCTGAGGCCCTCACAGAAAATTTGAATTTATCCTGAGATTCTGAGATCAATTTTATTCTTAAAACTTTTTTTTTTAAGTCATGTATCCCCCCCTGCCCCCCAATTCACAATTCTGCACCACTTTGTGCCAGTCATACGAAAAGGCAACAAAATGCAAGTTTTGTGGTTATAACTTGGAAAATTTTGAAAAACATTTGCAAAGGTACTGAGACTGTTGAGCAGGGACAGTACTGCAGAATCCTCAGCATGAACTGCTCACACCCTACACCCAGTGTTAACATCCTCAAAAACAGGTGCTTGCCAAAAAATACAGGCTATTTTATTGGGTTCTGCTTGTCTTTTAATGTTAGCCATACTTTTACTGACATAGTCACAGACCCTCGTCACACCTCTGAGAGAGGCTGTGTGACGATCATTGACTTCTGAAAGAACCAGCTGGCCCATTGTTACGGCTCCGGCAGCTGTGTCTATTTTCATAACTCGTTCTTCTTTTGTTCTGCTGCACCTTCGTATTTAAGTACGGAGACAGGAAGACTGAGTTGTATTTCACAATTTTCATGAACTCTTACCCTCGTGACAGCCTAATGCTTAAAAACTTTGCTGCGTGGCGCGTGCGTCTGCATGAATGTATAAGGTCGTGCATGCTTTGCGCGTCGCTGTGCACGTCTGAGTGACTGAAAGGAGGAAGCTAAAGTCTGTAATCACCTAATCCAAACATACACCCGGGGAATCTCATTACTGGACCCAGCAGTTCCATTTGAACCTTATCTGGTTTCAATCAGCAGGTTCTGCTTTGTAAGAAAGTGCCGAAACTTGATTCCTTTTGTCTAGAAGTCTGTGCTATCATTGCCCTCTTGTTTGTCTTGTCCATCACTGTGCTTCATAGCTCACAAGGTTTTTAATTTGTTATTAGATCAAGTTTAACTTGTAACAAAGAGTGAATTCTTGCAAGTAGCTGTGTGTGACATTAGGAGTTTTCCATCTGCAGAATGGATGTGCTGCCACAGGGAACTCCTGCTCACCCCACACCCTTCCACGTTAACCCCAGTATAGCTCCCCCCATCGACATTCAGACGGACATTAAAACGAAACCTGACCCCAGCCCTGGAATCTGTAAGGTGCTGTGTTCCCCCCCCACCCTTTTTCCATGATTTTTGCCTCAAACAGGGAATCCTGTTCAGTGTGTGCGAGTGTGAGTATGTGCGCTGCGGCAGCATCGATGCGGTCGGCGCGGGAGGTCAGACAGAGGTGAGCGCAAAGCGACGTCAGAGACTGCAAGTGAACTGTCGCAGGAATCCCCAGATTAAAAAACTCCAGAAGGTTGAGAGTCGGAGATAATCACAGGATCTGGAATTCACAATAACAAACCGACCATATATCTACCTGTCTCCGGCCTTCCTCCTTGAGATGGCCAAAGGGTCAAACAAATGGCTGCATCCCATCAACGGCTCCATTAAAAAAAAAAAAGTAACAAAAAAGCTTGTGCATGGGTCCAAACGAAGTGTTCAGTAGGAGCAAATATTACTCCTAGAGCTAAACTTTCTTATGCCTCTCAGCCTCTTTTTCTTCTTCTTTCTTGAGGCAGGGAAGAAGAACCATAAAGGGATCATTCAGGATTTTTGGAGGGAGGTTCAGTTAAAACATCATAACTCTTTAAATTTATTCAAAGCACTTGCATTTTCTGACTTTTTACTTGGCAATATATTATATGTTTTATTGTGTTCCGGATTTATTTGTTTTACTTTGAAGCACTTCTCTCAATGCAAGGTATTTTCAGAAAGTACTATATAAATAAAGTTTGGCTGATTAATTTACACACCCACCACCTGCAGCCTGTTAGTTCTTTCTTTTGACAGTTTATTAATTAATAATTGTTTTGTGTATGTGTGAGTATGGACAAGATAAAAAAGGTTTTGCTGTTTGCATGAAAGTTTGTGTTCTCCCTAAAGTAGAAAATTCTTAGCATCATAGCCAAAGCTAGAGTAACCCCTATTGACTTCCTCTATTAAATATAGTGAGAGTTCTCGGTTGCTCAGTTCTCGGTTTGTATTTTAAGCCATTAGACCATTGTTGGCATCTGATTTAAATAATTATTAGCTTTTGTGTAAATTACCACCTAATGTGAACATGAGTTTAAAACAGATGTCTTCAACTATAGTCCACAGGGGTTGGTGTCCTCCAACTTTTAGATGCTTCCCTGGTCCAACACGCTCATATATCCTCGGCATATTCTCCAGAGTCCGGCTGGAGTTGAAGATCCCTAGTTTATAATTTTATAAAACAGTGTTCCCATTTTTTGGATTAGAGTTGTTTTCAGGGGATCTGCGTCACACTGGCTAACTTGCGAATGGTAAAGTACTGCAGCACAAACGTGTAATGTGCTGATAAATAATAAAACATGCTATTTAATTTTAGAAGACAATGTATTCCACAGTCAAAGAATTCAATTTTGTGGAGTCATGACATGTACGAGTGTGGTTTTAACTCTGCAGGATCCCAACTCTAAATATATGTATTGGAGACTTTTGTGGCCCGGGTTAAAGTGCTTCCTTTGAGACAGAGGAATGGACTGCAGTGATTTCTGGGTTGAATTAACAATTGAGCTGTGGGAGCTGTGACTTGTGTCTGAAGGCTGGAGGGCTGAGGAGCCTAACACTGCGAGAATGATTTACATAGCTGTGAGAAAGTCCAGGATCTAACTCGCCCCAGATTTCGTCCTTGGGGAGATGTGTTGAAGGAGTCACAGCACTGCGATATTTTTTGGATTTATGTTCCCCATGAACCCTTCCGCTACTCCCTGACAACTTTGTTATTTATTTCTGACTGTTGTGATTATCTGCTTTAGCACGGTTACAAACAGGGTGTATTCCATTGCTATTCTGCACCGGTTTGCATCTCTGAGATTATCCTCTGTGTCGGTCTTAACTTTAGATGTCCTTGTTGTTGCCCATGCAGACACTGTTGAGGATAATTTGTCCTTTTGGTTCCCACTCTGATTCTCAACGACAGATATTACCTTACAAAGAGGGCACAAGTTGCCAATCGAAAGTAAGTTATTTCGTCAGAGAAAAGTGTTGTAAATAGCCCGAGGGTAGGATAAAATAATGATATACTGTTTTATCCGGAGGGAAACTCCATCATGAGGCAGAATCAAACCCTTGCAGAAAAAAAAAAAATTCAAAAATGCTTTCAGAGGATGTATTTCATCATGTTGTATTACCACCGTGGATTGTACCACTACTGGATGGTTTTCATATTCACATGCTTCACATAGCGGACACACTGTACCAATATTCCTCGAGGATGGCGCAGGAGGTTTAGGACTGCAGGGCATATCTAAATTCAGCTATTGATTAATGCTGCTGCATGGGAAAACAAAAACCCCCTTTTAAAGACATCGTCGTCTGCAGATCCACAGCAGAATGTTTCCATCCCCACTGCTGCATTCAAATTATTTGCTTTTGCGGTCAGAAATCGAAAGGTTGTAAAAATTGACTTCCTTTACAGGCAAAGGGAAATAAATTTCAATGGTATTCACAGTGGCCACGCTGAAAAGCTATTGCGCGGCATTTAATTATTGAAGAGATTGATCAAGAAAGTGATTTGTTTGCTGTGGTTTGGTTAAAAGACCTAATTGAGTCGCTGTGTTTAGTATAAGGTCCTTATTTGTTCATTTGGTCTTGATCAGAATGCATGATAGAGAGGAATTAAGCAGTTAAGTTAGGAATGATTTGACTTTATATACTTATTTGTGAGCAAAATGTACTTCTACAAAATTAACACATTATGGTTAAAATTAGGACAGTCACTCAATTGCTTTCCATTGAAATTTTTCTTTAGGAAAACAAACAGAAGCCAGAAAGATTATGTTGAAAATCAAAAGGCAAGAATCTAACTACCGTATTTTCAGGACTATAGAGCACACCTGATTATAAGCCGCACCCAACGCATTCCTAAAGAAAAAACCATTTTGTACATACATAAGCCGCATGTGCCTACATACAGACGGTACACAGAAAGAGTTTTCAAAGTTTTAGTAATATACCTTAGCTTTTTTTCCAAACAGTGCCTGTGACGTGGCAGTAACACAGCAGCAATACGGTAGTAGCATAGCACTAACAGGGCTGGTTAAAAAAAACATACCGATAAAAGAGACGTGGCAGTAACACAGCAGCAACACGGTAGCACAGCACTAACAGGGCTGGTTAAAAAAAACATACCG